>PVIU01017493.1:0-41744 GCA_004026605.1 Ondatra zibethicus
AAGGTCTTTGAAGAATTTTGTTGGGATTTTGATGGGCATTGCGATGAATCTGTAGATTGCTTTCAGGAGGATTGCCATTTTTACTATATTAATTCTGCCTACCCAAGAGCATGGGAGGTCTTTCCATTTTCTGGTGTCTTCTTCAAAGATTTAAAGTTCTTGTACAAGTCTTCCACTTGTTTGGTTAGAGTTACTCCGATATATTTTATGCCATTTGTGGCTATTGTGAAGGGTGTTGATTCTCCGATTTCTTCCTCAGCCCTTTTATCATTTGTGTACAGGAGGGCTACTGATTTTTTTGAGTTAATTTTGTATCCTGCTACATTGCTGAAAGTGTTTATGAGTTGTAGAAGTTCTTTGGTAGAATTTTTGGCATCATTTATGTAAACTATCATATCATCAGCAAACAGTGAGAGTTTGACTTCTTCTTTTCCAATTTGTATCCTCTTGATCTCCCTTTGGTGTCTTATTGCTCTAGCTAGGACTTCAAGAACTATATTGAATAGGTATGGAGAGAGTGGACACCTGTCTTGTTCCTGATTTCAGTGGAATCGCTGGGAATTTCTCTCCATTTAGTTTGATGTTGGCTATTGCCTTAATTATGTTTAGGTATGTTCCTTGTATCCCTGCTCTCTCCAAGACTTTTATCATGAAGGGATGTTGTATTTTGTCAAATTCTTTTTTTGGCATCTAATGAGATGATCATGTGGTTTTTATTTTTCAGCTTGTTTATATGGTGGATTACGTTGACAGATTTTCGTATGTTGAACCATCCCTGCATCTGTGGGATGAAGCCAACTTGGTCATGGTGGATGATGGTTCTGATGTGTTCTTGGATTCTGTTTGCTAGTATTTTATTTAGTATTTTTGCATCAATGTTCACGAGTGAGATTGATCTGTAATTCTCTTTCTTAGTATTGTCTTTCTGTGGTTTGGGTATCAGGGTAATTGTAGCCTCATAAAAAGAGTTTGGCAATGTTCCTTCTGTTTCTATTGTGTGGAATAATTTGAGGAGTATTGGTATTAGTTCCTCTTTGAAAGTCTTGTAGAATTCTGAGCTGAAACCATCTGGTCCTGGACTTTTTTAGTTTGGGAGACTTTTGATGACTGTTTCTATTTCTTCAGCAGTTATAAGCCTGTTTAATTTGCTTATCTGGTCTTGATTTAATTTTGGTAAGTGATATTTATCCAGAAAGTTGTCCATTTCCTTTCAGTTTTCCAATTTTGTCGAGTACAGGTTTTCAAAATATGACCTGATGATCCTCTGTATTTCCTCCGTGTCTGTTGTTATGTCCCCCTTTTCATTTCTGATTTTGTTAATTTGGATATTCTCTCTCTGTCTTTTGGTTAGTTTGGGTAAAGGTTTGTCTATTTTGTTGATTTTCTGGAAGAACCAACTCTTTGTCTCAGTGATTCTTTGTATTGTTTTCTTTGTTTCTATTTTGTTGATTTCAGCTCTCAGTTTGATTATTTCCTGCCGTCTAGTTCTCGTAGGTGAGTTTGCTTCTTCTTGTTCTAAAGTTTTCAAATGTTATGTTAATTCACTAGTGTGGGATTTTTCCAGCTTCTTTATGTAGGCATTTAGTGCTATGAACTTGCCTCTTAACACTGCTTTTATTGTGTCCCATAAATTTGGGTATGTTGTGTGGTCATTTTCATTGAATTTTAGGAAGTCTTTAATTGCCCCCTTTTATTTCTTCCTTGACCCATTGATGATTCAGATGAGCACTGTTTAATTTCCATGTGTTTGTGGGTTTTCTGGAATTGGTATTGCTGTTGACTTCTAGTTTTAAAGCATGGTGATCTGATAAGGTACATTGGTTATTCCATTTTTTTTTGTATTTGTTGAGGTTTGTTTTATTACCAAGTATGTGGTCAATTTTTGAGAAGGTTCCATGAGGTGCTGAGAAGAAGGTATATTCTTTTCTGTTTGGATGGAATATTCTATAGGTGTCTGTTAAGTCCATTTGAGTCATAACATCTGTTAGTTCTCTTATTTCTCCGTTCATTTTTTGTCTGATTGACCAGTCCAGTGGTGAGAGGGGAGTGTTGAAGTCTCCCACTATCAGTGTGTGGGGTTTAATATATGATTTAAGCTTTAGAAGTATTTCTCATTTCATCTTTAAGAATTTCAGATATTCTCTTGTAGTTATTTTTTAGATCATTTCTTCTGGGTCATCCATATTTGGTTGTTCAGGTCTTACTTTTTTAGGGTCTATTGTGTTGCTCTTTGTGGTGTAGCTTGTGATCTTACCTTTTCTACTCATCTTTTCCTCTAATAGGTGTGGTTGGTGCTGTCTCAGATTCTGTTGAATAATCCTCTAGGTGCCAGTAGATCGAAAGCTAAGATGGTTTTCCTCGTGGTACAGTCAGTGTCACAGTTCTAGTTACCCCGTTGGTTCTTCCTGTTCCTGGAGGTAGCTCAGTGCTCCTGTGTTTTGGTCTGCTCCCTTGGAGTTTGCTGTCTCAGGCCTACTTTGGTCTAGGCTGCTGGCTTTGATCTGTTTCTGTAAATCTTGGTCTGGATCTCTTTTTGCAGAAGTCCCTGGCTTGGAGTTAGACCTGTTCTGGTGGCGATCGCTGACTCTGTATCTGGTCACTGGTTCAATCCTGATCCACTTGTGTCCCGGACTGGGTTTGCTCCTGGCTTCTGCTCCTGGTGGAGTTTGTTCTCTCTTTGTCTTAGGTAACTGGTTCAGTCCCACTCCTGTTCCGGTGGCCATGGACTCTGAGTCAGGTCGTTGGCTCAATCCTGGCCTGTCAGTGTCCCAGGACTGGGTTGGCTCCCAGGGCTGGATTGTTCCTGGCTTCTGCTCCCAGTGGAGCTTGTTTCCTCTGACTCTCTCCGTCCTAGGAGTCTTTTTCAATTCCACTCCTGTGGAATTTGTTGCCCAAGGTGGAGTTCCTTGCATCAGGGCAATTTTGGCTTAGGTTACCAACTTTGACCTGTATCTGTAAATCCTAGTCTGGATTCCCTCCTGCAGAAGTCCCTGAGTTGGAGTTGGACCTGGAAAGGTTTCTGGTTCTGGTCTACTGCCTGGGAGGTTCTAGGCTCGGGTGTGCCCGAACCTGCAGGGGACCTGCTTACTTCCTCAGAGGAAGTAAGGACCCACAGGGGTTCCAGGTTCCTGCCTATTCCCTTGATGTCCCAAACCAATGCCCGAACCCACAGGGGACCTGGCTCAGGCCTACTCTCTCTGGGGACCCAGATTCGCACCTGGCCCCGTCGAGATCTCTGGTTCCTGCTTATTCCCTCGGAGGACCCAGCCTCACTCACGCCCAGGCTGATGGAGGTCCTGGCTCTGGCCTAGTTCCTGGGAGGTCCTAGACTCTCGCCCAGACCCACAGCGGTGTTGGCCTACATCCACTCCCTTGAAGGTCCCAGATTCACGTCCAGACCCTCAGCAGTCTCTGGCTCTGGCTCACTCACTCAGCGGTTACTCCCTTGTACCTGTTCCGGTGGAGATCGCTGGCTCTGGATCTGGTCGCTGGGTCAATTCTGATCCGCTCGTGTCCCAGGACCGGGGTTTCTCTTGGCTTCTGCTCCTGGTGGAGCCTCCATTTTCTTTTCTCATGGGAAAAACATCCAAAATTGGGGTGGGAGTGTAGTTCAGAGGGTATGGCATTTGCTTAGCATGCATGAAGCACGATATTGATAAAATAACAACAAAAACCTCTCAGGACTAGCAGAGGAGGAGGCAGGAGCTACTGTCAGTGTTAATTTTGGGAAGTTCCATTTTATTACTACCTAGTTCGTTTGACTGAAAATAAAACCTTGAACATCTTGGACAACCACCTAAGAAGGCAACCTTCTTTGTACCTTCATTTGTGCCGCTGACTTCCTTATTACATGTGCCCCTCGGGTGAGGCATTTAGGAGCTAGGGAGCTCAACAGCAATATTCCTAGGAGCCAGGGCCTTTTTCCCCCACAAAACGTCATGTGCCCTCTTTTGGTAAAACGTGGTATGTTTTCCACTCTCTGGGCCTACAGAGGTTCCTTAGTTCTCTGCGTATTGACCCACCCTTAGCACACCCCCTGCTAAGAGCTGACCTTTGTTCCAAAACACAGGCAGGATCAAGGCTTGGCCATTAGAGGGGCTTAGTGTTACTCTTGGAGGCTTGAAGCAGGGGCATTTCACTTTAAGGCCCACCCGAGGGACAGCGAGTTCAAGTACAGCCTGGGTAATTTAATGAGCTCTCAAAAAGAGGACGAACTGGTGCTAAACTGGTGGTGACTCAGTGGTAGTGTTTTCTAGGATGTGCAAGACTGGTTTGATGCCTGCCTCGTTCCCCCCCCCCACTGCAAGTTATAACAGTCTATTAAACTGTAGCCAAGACAAAACAAGGTTTCATTGTGGAAAGTGTAATGCTGTGTGCCAGGCACCGTTTGCCTGGATTATGTCTTTTAATTTTTTTTTTTTTTTTTGTTTTCGAGACAGGATTTTTCTGTGTAATCCTGGCTGTCCTGGAACTCACTCTGTAGAACAGGAACTTAAAAAAAGCAATAGTGAGTTGTGGGGGTGCATGCCTTTAATCCCAGCACTTGGGAAGCAGAGGCAGGTGGATCCCTGAGTGTGAGGCCAGCCTGATCTACAAAGAGAGTTCCAGGACAGCCACAGAGAAACCCTGTCTTGAAAACCCAAATTAAAATATTTGTGTGTGTGTGTGTATGTGTAATATAATATAGTCTGTATGTATGTGTGCCTGAGTGAGTTTATTTATACCACAGGCAGGTACCTGTGGAGGCCTGAGGGAATCTCATTACCTGGGATTGGAGTTACAGGTGGTTATGAACTGCCTGATGGAGATGCTGGGAACCTAGCCCAGGTCCTCAGCAAGAGCAGTAAGCACTCTTAACCACTGAACCACTTCTCCAGTTTCCCCTTCTTTCTGGAGCCTTCGCAGTTTCGCAGTTGTCCTAATATCTGCTTTGGCTCCATTCATTAGCTCATCTTCTCACATTCCCCTGTTCCACTCCCAATGCAATCTACCTGCTGCCTTGACCAGCTTCTAATCTCTAATCCATGGACAATCTGAGCGTTTCTTTTCTTTCTTTCTTTCTTTCTTTCTTTCTTTCTTTCTTTCTTTCTTTCTCTCTCTCTCTCTCTCTCTCTCTCTCTCATTTTTGTGGCAGGGTTGGGGGTGGGGGTGTTTCTGGCTCATTCTTCTCAGCTTCCTGTACCTGTTCTTCAGGTCTTGGCTGCTTGGTCATCTCCTCTAGGAAGCCTTTGCTGAGCTCCTGGGCTGGGTGCTGGGCTCCTTTCATGCCCCCTTAGGTCTTCCGATCTTAAGGCATGTGAGCGGCCCACACTGAGGGTTAACTGCTGATTCATGGGTCTTTCCCACTGGACTTTGGCTTCGGGAGGGCACAGGTCGTATCTGACCTAGTCATTGCTTTATCTCTAGCACTGGGCACAGTGCCTGGCATGCCGTAGAGAAGACAGAGCGAAAAGGGAAGTGAGGGAGGCAGAGAGGCCCCAGGGCTGTGTGCAGAGATCCTGAGACATCTACCAGCCTAAAAATTAGGAAGCAGTGGATGACATGGGCGAGTGCGTTATCAAGGTCCAGGCACAGTGTATGAGATAACTCTCTCTCTCTCTCTCTCTCTCTCTCTCTCTCTCTCTCTCTCTCTCTCTCTCTTCCCAAAGCCAGTTTGTGTGCAAACCTGATATCCCCAACATGTGTGAGAAGATAAATTTAAGGTCATCCCCAACTACATCGTCTGAGCTCAGCCCGGCATGAAGACCATTCTCAACTCCCCTCCCTCCCCATGACCAAATCCAAGCCAGAGCCTGGCAATCAATGGAAGCAATCGATGCCCAAATGAACACAACAGGAACAGGCCACAACTCTTGACGCATAAAGAGAGCACTCCCCCACGGCGCTTCCCTGAGAACTGGAGTTTCTCGTGAAGTGAACTCTGGGCTTGAATTAAAATTCTTCATGCATGGTTTGCAGCAGGGTGTTACGTCCATCATCCAGGGATCAACTAGGGGAGGTTATCACCCCTCTTGCCTGAACCAAGACAGGTCAGGTCGGGTTGGGGGAGGTGCAAAAGCAGCTGTACAAACTTGGAACTGTTTATTTATTTTAGCGAGAAGCCCATATACAAAGAAGGTACAGGGTAGGGGAAGCTGCTATAGTACCGAGGAGGGGCACAGCTGGGGAGTGGGCCTGCCTATGGGCGGGGCTCAGGGAGCGGACCTGGGAATCAGCCTCCACTGCTGGAATGGGGATGCAGCTCCTAGGGGAGGGGGAGGGCTAGGTTTCTCAGAAAGCCATGGGCAGCTAGCTCAGAATGCCATCTCTGTGGTCAAGGGAGCAGAGTTAAGTCCGGCCAGCTGAGGCAGGGGTTGGACTCTCCCCTGCCCTACATTCAAGTATCACACCCCACATGGTCTTGTGGGGTCTTCAGGCCTTGCTCAGGCTGAGGTGGCCACGACAGAAGTATCTCCCCTGCATCCTGCCAGTATCTGCTGGGCCAGGATTGATCCCCTGCTCTCTGAAGAATGCCACCCTGCTCCAGGTCAGCCCCAGCACAGTGTGTCCAGGTTGTCCATGGATTTGCTTTGTTCCTTTGGGCTGCGTTTCTTGCCAACTCCATCTGTAGCCAAGGTTTTGGAGATCCATTCATAAAGCCCATTCTGGGGACCTGCTTTTTTAGTGCATTGCTCTTGGTCTGAGCACACAAGTCAGACACATCCCCTACTCTCCAGTGGGTGCCAGGAATTGCAGCTGGGCCCGACTGTGTCCTTGTCGTCAGTAGTTTTATTCTGGACAGTAAAGTCAGTCCAGGGACAATGGCTCAAGGGGTATCTGGTGTGGAAGAGAGATGTCACCACATCAGGGACCTTTTCCTCCTGGCTCCCAGTAGAGGTGCTTTGGCTTGGTTTTGGCACAGATAGAGGCTTGGACATGGCATCTTCCATGGTATATCTGAACAGGCCATTAGCAGTAGGCCCTGTGTGTGTGTGTCCAGTGTCCAGGGCTGTGCTGTGCTCAGCATTGCAAGGTCTTGAAGGAGAGTCCAGGGCCCCAGAAAACATTCCTGCACTGAAGAGGGATATATGCCTGAGCCTACTGGTACCAGCCAAATGTGTGGCCCCTTTTGGAGTGTCAGAGTCATAATTTATGATAAATAGGAACAAAGGAAGAATTGGGAGTGATGGCAGGGAGGATATCAGTAGTATCGGTCCCGAATCTGCCAGCTGGTGACCCAGTGCTTCTTGGTGGGTAGGGTGCTCCCTGGAGGCGGGTAGCGCTCCTCCTCCCGAATACGCACTGCATGGTACTTGGGCATGATCCGGTAGTATCGGGTCGGCTTAAAGAAGTCACACTGGAGTTTAGGCAGAAGAGAAATTGTGTCAGTATCCAGCATTCAAATGGGAGACAATGCCCCCCAACACACACACACGCACACACACTCAAACATCCCAACCTCAGTATGAGATGGGAGGATGAGCATCCCCACCTCAGGCCCAGAGGAAGGAGGAGCTGAGGAAGGCACAGAGGAGAACAGAGGCAGGTGGAGACGAAGCAGATGCAGAGATTATGGGCCAGGAAGACAGGGTGAGCCTAATGGCCAATGCTAGGGATAGGTGAGATAGTTATCCCAGGGAGCTGAGTGGGACTCGAGACAAAAAGGGTTGGTCTTTCTCAGTTCTCTCCTTCCTAGTGGGAGGGGTTAGGGCTTAGAGTTATTGTGGACATGCCTGGGGATCAGACAGAGGCGGGGTCTAGCCCTGACTATTTCTCTTTTTTAGTCCCTCAGAAAGCAGCGTGCTCACTGGAAGGATTTCCCAGCATGCTCTTGGGATTTTAAGCTCCTGCGAGCCAGGTGTAGGTGGGGGTCCAAGGGGTAATCAGGGTGGCCTGTGCTTTGAGGTGGTAGACAAGTGAGATCCAAGCAGGCCCTAAGGCAAGAGGAGCAGACAAGACAGAATCAGAGGCCCCAGCCAGCTGGGGTTGTGGAGAGGAGGCCCATAGGCCATGTTACCCAGGTGGGCTGGGGCAAGGGGGATGCCCCCTTCAGTAGTCGTCGGTCAGCCTTTCTGTCTCTGACGGCTGGCTCTTCATCTCAGCCTTCTGCCTCTTAGCTTCATACAGGGCACGAGTGCGGGCTCGCTTGAAGAAGCCGCACTGGAGGGAGGAGGTGGGGATGGCCATCAGGGGTGCTGGCAGACCCGGCCATCAGCACTCAAAAGGGGAGCTGGGGCTTAGAGATGGGGAACCTGAAAGGCTAAGTCCTGGGCCCAGCCTGGTGGGTGGCCAGACACCAGGGCAGCCTGCGGTGGGAGCGGGAAGGGGTGGGGAGGGTCTGGGAAAGGGCAGCTGAAATGGAGGTGAGGAATGGGATGCAGAGCCATGGGATGGAGGGAGGGTGGGTGAGCGTGCTGTGCTGGCTGGCGGGGAGTTGAAGTGCAGGAGGCTGGGAGTCTCTACCTTCCACAGCAGGACAATGATGAGCCCTAGAAGCAGCAGCCCGGCACTGACAGCCACAAGGACCAACCACAGCTCAATCTCAGCAGGCAGCTCCTCCACCAGCTCTGAGTCAATGTCCACTGAGAACTGCAGAGGGGAGAGATGAGAGTCAATGGGGCCAGCCTTCTGAGACCCGGGTTCAAGACCCATGGCTCTGTTATTTGACCTACAGCCAGTAGGGGGCGATAAAGGACTAGAAAAAGCCCTGGCAGGACTCAACATAAGCAGGTCCTTGTGTCCAGTTTCTTAGGCACAGATTTAGCCAGGGAGGCAGCCTCAGATCTGGTAGGTAGCTGGGCATCTGAGTTTGTGACCCACACATCTGGACTTGCATATCAGCTCTGTTCCTGGTAAACTGTGTGACCTTGAAGTAGCAATTTCGTTTCTCTGGATCTTTTGTGTGCTCTGGTAAAGAGGTCATTAAAGGCTACTTTACAGTGTAGCAGCATGGCCAAAAGCATGCATTCGGGACTTGGGTTCAAGTCCAGATTTGCTATCCACTGGCTGTGTAGCCTTGAATAAGTTATGCAACCTCTCTGTTATTCATCTGTAAACTGGGAATTATAATTCCCTACCTCATAGGCTGTTGGACAGGATTAAACATGGGTAGATTGCTCAGAGTGACACCTATTACATGGCAAACTCTTCACATTAGTTATTAAAAAAAAAAACCACAGACGATGCATAGCAAACAGCATGGGTGTGTTCACGCATGCATGTGTATGTTCGGGCTAAATAGCCCACACCAGAGATGCATTGCGACCAGAAGTGTTTCAAATTTGGGATTTTGTTTTATTTGTGGCTCAGAAAGTTTCAGATTTTGCAGTAGGACCTCTCTAGATGACTATGCTTGATTTTCACTTCTTTTAAAATTATTTTGATTTTTTCAAACCTCAGGTTGTCAAAAAATATTTTGATTTTTAAAAAAGGATAACAGAAAATTAAAGATTTCTAGTAATTTTATGCTCTGGATACCCCCCCCCACACACACACACAGTGAATAGTTGTTCATGCCTGCTGGTGACCTCAGAAGGAGGTAGGAGGATTGGGAGTTCAAGACCAGCCTGCGCTACAGGTGGGCCTACCTCCAAAGAACAAACAAGCTGGGCAGGGTGGCACGTGCCTTTGATCCCAGCACTCTGAATCAGAAGCAAGGGGATCTCTGTGAGTTTGAGACCAGCCTGGTTTACATAGTGAGTTCCAGGATAGTCAGAGCTACATAGAGTGACCCTTTCTTGTGAATGAATGAATAAACAAACAAACAAATAACAAAAATGCATAGTAAATCTCTGTGCTGAATTTTTCTTTTTTTGAGAGAGGATCTTGTTATATTGGCCCAGCCTGGCCTCAAACTCTTAATCCTGACTCAATCGCCTAGTGCTGAGATTATACTCATGGGCCCTCCCCAGCTATCTCCATATATTTGATACATTTGTCCCACCTTGATGAGGTCACACTATATGCACACCTCTGCAAGCTTCATCTTCCCCGTTTTTTTTTTTATTAATATCATCATTTCTCCCTCGCAATTGATAAAGGCCAACTTGATCTCTTCTGAGGACCGCACAGTCATTGTAGAAATGGACCACATTTTATTGAGCCAATCTCCTACTGACAGACATTTAGATCGTTTCCAATTCCCAGCTCCTATTAACAATGCTCTAAAATACCTCCATATATTCATCTTTGCATGCTTGTCCGGTGAGCTCCTTGAAATGTATGAGCATGTGTTAGATTCAAGGAAATGGGTGCTTTAAATTTTAATGAATATTGACAAATGCATCTCCACAAAGGAGTCGCCAATTTATACTCGAGTCAGTAGCGTTTCCCACCACCAACCATCACCAGACGACATTTCTCTTTTTAGTATTTTCCAATCAGATAGACAAACAACCCGTTTGCTATTTTTGTTTTTCTTTAAAAGGGTTTTTTGATTGTTTTGTTTTCTGAGACACTTTCGTAGCCTTGGCTGCCCTGGAACTTGCCATGTAGACCAGGCTGGCCTTAAACTCACAGAGATCCTTCTGCCTCAGCCTCCAGAGTGCTGGGATTATTGTGTGTGGGTCTGTGCGTGTGAGTGAAGGCTCCCATGGAGCTCAGAGTTAAAGCTGGTTGTGAGCAGCCTGACGTGTGTGCTGGGAACGGAACTCAGGTTTCCTGCAAGCACAGTGTGCACTCTTAATTGCACAGCCATCTCTCCAGCTCCTTCTTGTTTCTTTATGTGTAAGTTAAGTATCTGTATTTCATCTCACATATACTTTTATATTGACGTGTTAAACTAGGCCCACACTTTGTCACGTTCCTTTGGAACTTGTCCTTTCAGCTCATCTTATATTGTACCTAGATTTACCATTTCATATAGACTAATTTTTCAGATTCATCATTTGTGACTTTTGGCTTTAATAAAGTAAAAACCACTCCTGGTGGCTCATGCCTTTAGTGCCATCTCTTGGAAGGCTGAGACAAGAGGATTGTTCCAAAAGCTTATGACTAGACTGGGCTACATCGTGACATTTTATGTCCCCAAAACAAATAATGGTGCCAGTGAGATGACTCAGCAAGTAAGGGCGCTTGTTGCCAATCCTGAAAACCCGAGTCTGAGTGCTCAACCACACAAGGTGGAAGAAGAGAATCAACTCCTACAAGAGTCATTTAGCTTCTGCGTGCACACTGTGGTACACACATGCTCCCTCTTCATAAAAAATAAAATTTTAAATAAAAAAAAATTGGAGCCAAGGACCAGTGGCTCATGCCTTTAATCCCAGCACTTGAGAGGCAGAGGCAGGCGAATCTCTGCGTATGCGGCCAGCCTGGTCTACAGAGTGAGTCTCAGGACAGTCAGGACTACACAGAGAAACCCTGTCTTAGAGAAAAAAAAATTGGGGACTGGAGAGACGGCTCAGCAGTTAAGAACACTTACTGCTCTTACAGAGGACCTAGATGTGAGTCTCAGCACCCACAGGGTGACCCACAACTGTCTGCTAACTCCTGTTCCAGGAACCAGCCCTCTTCTGGTCTTCAAACGCACTGCACACCCGTGATACATATGCATGTAAGCAAAATACTCATACAGAAAAATAAAATTTTAATTAAAAACCAAATACATAGCTCACTCTCCCCATGATTAAGGGTTACTATTAAATTATTCTGTCTTTTCTTCTGGAACGCATTTAATCCCAAATTTTAAATACTTCATTTAACCTCAAGGCATTTTGTTGGTGGTGTGAGGTAACTTGTCTTTCTTTCTCAAATGTGTTCTAACTCTTCTAATATCTTGAACTCTTGATCCTCCTGCCTCATCCCAAGTCCTGGGATTATAGACATGTGCCACCACGACCTTTCTTCTGCACTCATTGAGAATGCAGCTCAGAGCTGGTGAGAGGGTAAAAGTGTTTTCCTTGCAGGCCAGACAGATGACCTCCACATGGCCACAAGAGCATGCCTGCCTCTCTCACTCACACATCGGCATAATAAATCATTTCCTTTTTTTTAAAAAGGCCAAGCATGGTGGCACACGTCTTTAATCCCAGCACTGTGAGGCAGAGGCAGGGGCAGGAGGATCTCTGTGAGTTCAAGGCCAGCCTGGTCTACAAAGTAAGTTCTAGGCCTGACAGGGCTACATTGTGAGCCCGTCTCAAGAAGGAGGAGGCAGTCTTTAACACGGACTGCATTTCCCGTCTGCTGTCCCTTTCTCCACTCTTCTTCATTCCCTGGAGTCAGAGTGTTTCAGCAAGCTCCTGTGTGTTTCCACTAACATCCTTTCCACGACAAATTCTCAGCAATCTGTCATACTTCTTCCAGCTGTCACTTAGAACATTCCCCCCCTTTGGAATTTCCTGAATCTGACTTGGACTGGAATAACTTGAAAAGATCTGACAAAGAGAGAATCTTGGCTTTTTCTTCCTGTCCATAATTTACTTTTGTTGTTGTTGTATGTTTAATGTTATATGTTATCCCACTGGGCTCTACACCTCTCCAGCCATACATACAAATGCTGTTCTTGTTCAGGATTTGTTTGATTGGTTTGGTTTTTTGTGAGAAAGAGTCTTGAACTCCCAAAGTTGCCCAGGCCAGCCTCAAACTTGGGTTAGTCCTCTGTATCAGCCTCTAGACTACTCCCCCATGATCAGCCCTTTTAAATTTAGTTATCTATTTATTTTATTCATTTGTTTGTTTTTCTTTTTTTTCTTTTTCCTTTTTTTTTTTCTTTTTGGTTTTTCGAGACAGGGTTTCTCTGTAGCTTTGGAGCCTGTCCTGGATCTAGCTCTTGTAGACCAGGCTGGCCTCGAACTCACAGAGATTTACCTGCCTCTGCCTCCCGAGTGCTGGGATTAAAGGCGTGCACCACCACTGCCTGGCTGTTTGTTTGTTTTTCAAAACAAGGTTTCTCTGTGCAGCTTTGGAGCCAGCCTGGAATTTACTCTGTAGACCAGGCTAGCCTTGAACTCACAGAGATTTACCTGCCTCTGCCTCCCGAGTGCTGGGATTAAAAGCATGTGCCACCACCACTCAACTTGTTTTATTATTCTTATGGGGGGGGAGGTGTTGAGACAGGGTCTCCTCTATGTAGTCCTGGCCAGCCTGGGGCTCACTCTGTAGATCACAGAGATCTGCCTGCCTCAACCTCCTGAGTGCTGGGATTAAAGGTGTGCATCACTATGTCCAGCCTCCTCTCTCTCTTTTTTAAAATATATATATATGTATACACACACACACATACACGTGTGCCCTTCTGGAGGTTAGAGATCAACATTGGATGTCTTCCTCTATCATTCTCTATCTTTTTCCCTTGAGGCAGGGTCTCTCACTGAACTAGTAGCTAGCTGTTTCGTCTACACCGGCTGCCAGCAAGCCCCCAGCATTGCTCGGCCTTCCCTGGCCTACAGTCTGAAGTTTCAGGCATGTGTCAGCACTCCCAGCTTTTAACTAGGTGCTTGGGAGCTGAGGATCTAAATTCAGATTTTCATGCTTGTAGAGCAAGGCCTCTGCCCACTGAGTCACCTCCCCAGCCCCTCACTTGAGACAGAATATCAGTAAGTTGAAATTGCTTGGCAGACCTGGAACTTCATGACCCTTCTGTTTTGTCTCCCAGAAACCAGGATGGCAGGCTCATACCATCAGGCCCAGCACTGGCATCCTCTTAGAGATGCCCTGCGCTGTGTAACCTGGCCTGAGACTGCTGCCCTTGTTAACACACCCACTCACCCATGTGGTCTTGTTCTCCATGTTGATGGTAGGGATGCTGGTTCGCAGGAACAAAGTGGCCCAGCCATCTACCCTGACTCTGTCAAAGTCTCTGTAGTCCTACAAGGAAGATGGAGGGGTCAGAGCTAACAGCTGAAGCCTCCCAGCCTCCCTCCTGACTCTACACACCGCCTGCTTCAGTACCCTGCAAGGCCCTGTCATCCAGCCTCTTCACACACACAAATGCATGCCATTCACTCCTCTGTGTACTGGGTCCTGTGCTGATGCTGGGACAGCAGAGATGGGGAAGGTCACAGTCTAGGTCAGGCTCAGGGACTAAATCTACCCCAGCACCTGTTTCTGGCACATAGCCACACCTCATCATTTGCCTAGGTGACTTTTGTGATCCCATGTTGGAAACTGAGTAGTTATCACAGAAACCAGTCACACAGACCACAACGATTGAGTCTAGTCCTAAAAAAAGGTGACACTAGGTAGCAAGAGAAGGCCAGCATGAGAGTCACCATAACCTATCCAAGCAGGACAGATGACTCTTGTGACTACTGAAGAAGTTCTGTGCAGTTTGGAAGGAGAGTGGGCTCCAGCTGCTGAAGCTACATAGGATCTCAGGGATGAGAAGTGAAGGTTGATGGAGACCTTGATGGCTGAACAGGGAATTCAAACACAGAGGCAGAAAAAAAGCCGGCATTCCAGTAGGGGGGCCCGGAGGCAAAGGCACCGCGGTAGAATGTAATGGACCCATGAGAGGTCATTTTGGAAGCATTGTACACGCACACACAGACACGCAACCATTACAGTGATGTGGCCTACACCGACAGACACACAACTGTCCAGAATATGAAACTTGTTTACACCACACACATGTACACCACACACACACACACACCACACACACAGCACACACACACCACACACACACACATACCACACACCACACACCATACACACACACCACACACACAGCATACACACACACCACACACACACATACCACACACACACCACACACCACACACATAGACACACCATACACACACACACACCACACACACACACATACCACACACCACACACACAGACACACCACACACACACACACTCACACCACACACTGGCTGTCACCAACCCTCCCTGTCACTCTCCTCACCCAGGTGGATGACAGTGGAGCACTAACCTCAATGAAGGTGCTGTTCCACACCCGTGCCTTCACAGTCACGTTGGTGATATTGGAGGCATCAGGAAGGGGGCACTCCAGCCACACACAGCGGGCACGGCCACTGGCACAGGTCTGACGTAGACAGGAGATAGACAGATGTAAGATTGCCTGGCTTTCCAGACCTTATGCTGCCTCTGCTAACCTTCTACCCTTCTAGACTTCATCTCACCCCGAGTGACAAAGGGCTTTGTACATTGTTTTGCTCATGCGCGTTCCTCTACTTCTCAAACATATGTTCAAGGTGCATTCTTGGGCTGAAGTCATCTGGTTCAGGGAACGCGAACATAAAGCATAGTCCCTGTTCAGGCTGCCAAGTCCCAGCCTCAGAAATCTCTCCCAATCCAGGTACTTCGGGTGTTGTCTGTTGGCTTGGGATACCCCTTCAACCTCTCCAGCCAGTTACGCTCCCCTGGGTCCCCATGTTTGCTTCTCAACCTCTTCCTGCATGGGGCACTCTACTCGACACTTCTTCCTGCCCCAAATGCCCAAGCAAAACAGCCCCCAACAGGGTGTGAGGCCTTGGAATCCAGTCCGCAGCTCCTCTTTGAGTCCACTGCGATGGATGCTCCCTGAGGGCAGGAGGTAAATCTGTTTTCCTGTCAGGAGACTCCTGAGGCCCAGGTCCACAGCACCCCTTTAGACCTGTGTCTCTGTGTGAGTGGTCTCTGGCTGCCTTGCTTCGTGGGCCCCTGATGCCCATGTGCCCTGTGACAGGCTGTGTTGTCCTGTCCACCTCTGCCCTGGCCACTCACCAACACAGTCTCAGATTTGGCTTTTTTGGCAGCAGCCAGTGTGACAGGTGGGGGGCCCTGGTCTCCCCCGGGATCCAGCTGTCTCCGCCTGCGCTGTGGAGAATGTGGCTTGTCTCCGGGGTCCTGAAAAGGGCAGAGATTTGTTGGGGAGGCAGAGAGAGAGAGAATAGCTGATGGGAGACAGGGAAGGGACAGAGGGGACTCAGGCTCCCAAAGAGGACAGAAGGAGCAGGGGAAGACACTGGCTTTGCTGCCCTCTGGCATGCAGATAACGTGTACATGGAGCATCCCCACTGATGAACTCACAGAGAGAGTAAGGTTGAGAGGGTTGACGAGGCTTCCAGGTGGCTGACAGGGCCAGGACCCATTGCTATGGATGGTGATCTCCGTGGGGTACAGCAGCCACTTGCCATTGGCAACTTCATAGGGCCATTCCAGACCCAGGACCAGTGTGCCCAAAGCTGCCAGCCCATCTCCCACTGGGCTCACCTGTGGGCACACATGACCTGTGTGTCATGGTTACCAACTTTTGGAAAACTCTCTACAACCCAACAACCCTCAACCCTCCCAGTTTTGAACCCTGGACCCAGAACAACCTCCCCATTGACTTTCATAAGCGTCTCCAGCCAGGACCCCAGAGGTGCCCTTACCTGGAATTCGTATTTCAGGGGACTTCCCACATCCTCCACAGTTTTCATGCCAGCCTCACCCATCACTGTGCCACTGAAGAAGCTCTGTAGCCGATGTGTCGTCCTAGGAAAAGAAAACCACCTGCGTCAAAGCGGACAGGAGGCCAGAGCCCTGCCAGAGGGGACTATAGTGCCGAGGCTGGTTGACTACGGGTCCCCTTGGGTATAAGCCCCAGTTCTACCACGCACCAGTTGTGTGGCCTTACACAAACCATTACTGATCCTCTCTGAGCCTCAGTTTCCTTGTCTATAAGGTGAAGCATAGCAATAGCTGGCATAAGGCAAGGCAAGGACGCAGTCAATAAGAGGTCTACTGGGCTCTCAGAAAGGTGGGGGAAGGGTTGAAGAGATGGCTCAGGGGTTAGGAGCGCTTACTGCTCTTCCAAAGAACTGGGATTCAGTTCTCAGCACCCACAGGATGGCTAGCAACCATCTGTAACTCCAGTGTCAGGAGATCTGACAGCCTTTTCTGTCCTTCAAGGGTACCAGGCACACACATGATACACACACACACACATGCAGGCAAAACACTCATACACATAAAATAAAATGAATCGAAGAAAACAAGAGCTGGCTGAGGAAGTAGCACAGTGGGTAAAGCACTTCCTATGCTAGTGTGAGGTCCCGAGTCCAAATCCCCCTAGAGCCCACTTAAAAGCCAAGTATGGCTGCAGACATCTGTAGTCCAAGTGCTCTTAACGTTAGATGGGTAATAGAGACCAGAAGATCCCTGAGGAAGGGCACAGGTCAGCTAGCCTGGCACATGCTTTCCGGTGTATGCAATGGCCAACAGCAAAGAGACCCCCTGTGTCAAAGGTGTAGGTGAGACCCCACGCCTCATAAAGTCCTCTGACTTCTACATGTGTCCCACAGCATGCACATATCTGCATTGTCACACGTGTACATGCAAACATGCATCATACATATATGCGCATACACACAGATAAATATCAAGAAAATGAAGCAGAAACATTCAAATGAAGGGCAAAGACCACCAACTTAACACTAGGTGTTAGTTCTGCCCCTCCTACCTGCCTTACAGGAAAAAAATAATACAACTCTCAGAGTGGCCATGGTTATTAGGAAAAGATAACCCAGGAGGACACCAGACCAGAGAAGTGTCAGAGCAGCTTAGGAGACACCTTGAGGGTAGGGAGGCCCTGGCTCAGTCACAGAGGATTAGGGGACAGAACGGTACCCACAAGCTGAGTGAGGCCTGGAGCGTGTAGTCCACCTGCAAAGTCAGGGTCATGGGCTGCAAGTTGTCCTGATGACTTGACCTGAGGAGAAAACGCAGGTGGTAAGGAGATCCAGGACATGGGCACAGCCCTGACCAGACTAGCTTGCAGGGTCACTCACGTGGATAGCTGCAGCTGCACCTGAAGGTCCCTTGTGTGCAGGGTCACCCCAATGACCTCAAAGGCAATGAGCAGCTCCATCTAGCACAAGGGTCAGGGTAACAAAAAGGAGCATTGAAACGCAGCAGGGGGCTATGGCATGGAGGGAGATCTAGACAAGGGACTTCCATCCCTCCTCCTTATCCATCCCTGGTTTCATGTCTCTTCTTTGAGTGACATCATTGCTACTTGGGGGAGAGGGGTCTCTGCTACCTTTGTATAATCTTAAGCGGGTTACTGAAACTTTCTAAGCCTGTGCTTCCCAGTCTGTGAAATAGCTTTTATATCAGGGAATATTGAGATACGGCATCAGATAAGAGGCGGCATTAGGTGTAGGAGCGAGCACAGCATCAGGGCTCAGCCAAAGAGATCTCCTTGCTGGCACCTACCCTAGAATCATGCATAGTTCCCTAGTGGCTCCATTTCTTAGTCCCTTGGCCTCTTCTCACCCCCTTCTGGCCCTTCCCCTCCTCCACTTTGGTTCTTTGCTTCAAGAAATCCCATGAATCAGGCAGGTAAGACGGCTAGGAGCTCCCCTGAGGACCCTCCAGGAGTGGAGGATGTGGCCGGGTCTCACCCTCTGGTTCCGTTTGAAGGGGTTTCCTAGCTCACACAGGATGGTCTCGTTAGCTTGGCAGGTCCCGGACTGAGGAAAGAAAGTAAATAAAATCAGGGTTATGCTAGTGTTCCATCTACTACGGAGCATGGTTTGAACTCCTAGAGGTAGTGTAAGTAGTTCAGTCCCAGAGGAGGTGAGCACGCCACAGCAAAGGGTAATTCATGTCACACCATATGCCATACACATTGGGGGTGCAAACAGACAGGAAGCCAGGTTTGGGTTGAGCCTGGGCGGCGGGTACTCACTGGGCGCACTGAGGACAGTAGCAGGGCGGGTGGCACCTCCAAGGTGAGCAGTGCCTCATGGGCATCTTCCCCAGCACGCTCGTGGCTTGGCATATTGGTCACATTGATGCTCAAGAACAGTTTCTTGGTGTCTCTGCTGTACTGGAGCCTGAAGAGAGAAGCCCAGAACTAAGCCAAAAGCCCCACCTCCGTTAGGCTCCGCCCCTCGTCCGGGGCTGGGAAAGCCACTGCTGGGCCAACCAGGTCTTATCCTTCAGTCTTTTTGTTTGTTTGTTTGTTTGTTTTGTTTTTTTCGAGACAGGGTTTCTCTGCAGCTTTGGCGCCTATCCTGGAACTAGCTCTTTTAGACCAGGCTGGCCTCGAACTCACAGAGATCCGCCTGCCTCTGTCCCCCGAGTGCTGGGATTAAAGGTGTGCACCACTACCGCCCGGTTTATCATTCAGTCTTAACAGGGCTTATTAAAGCCCCTCTCCTCACATCCACCCTATCCCTGGCCAGTGAGGCCTCGCCCCAATTCTGCCAGCCAATGAGGCCCCGCCTAGCCTTTGAGCAATCAGCATCACCCAGATACCACCTGCTTAGAGGCTGCAGCTGCTCAGACACGAAGGCCGCGCGCATCTGCAGGTTACTGTCGCACTTGTTATCCGGCCCGCACTCCTTCTGGAAGTGGACCTGGGGACAGTGGCAGCTTTGAGGGGATTGCACCCCATATTACCCTCTGACCCCACATCCCTCCTGGCCCGGGGTAGGCTCTGCTGACCTCAGTGTGGTTCTCCAGAGCCTGTGCCTGGTTAAGAACTGGGTAGGCATCCAGAGACCGCATCCCCAGCTTCAGGCGATCGGGCATGCGCAAAGGTAAGGAGTAGTTCATGGCAATAACGATGGGACGGAGTTTATCACGGACATTGTCCTGGGAAAGAGGGTGAGGTGAACCCAGCCCCCAAGTTGAATCCTCCCAGCTCGCTAAACCCTAGCCAGACTAAGCTAGGGTTCTCTCTACCCTGAACCCCCAAGTTAAGCTGAATCCGCACTAATCCAATCACCAAATTGAGTCCTACCATCTTATGCTGTCCCAACTCCCCGAGATAGCACTTTTTCTTCCCAGAGATGGGTGCTCTCCTTTACTTCACGGATCTCCAGGTTCACTTCCCCCGACACCATGATGCCTCAAAGAGGAACTGAGCTTGTCCTGACACGTTCTTCAAGACTGGACCAGAGCCAAGACTTCTTTTCTAAGGTAATAAGCCCTGACCCATCTCCACCCCGGGGCTGATCCCTCTCCTACATGTGTGCCGCCACCATCCCACCAATCCCCATCCCCCAAACTTCCCCAACCTCTGTCTTTGGGGATACCCCTGTCCCTCAGCTTTGACTTAGAGGGCCACTGGCCACCTCATCCAGAGATCTCAGAGGCCCCATCCTGCCCTACAGTTCCTCACCATCAGCAGTAATTCCAGTGTCTGGCAATGCGTCTCTGGCATGGAGAAGAAACCATGAAAGACAGCTGACTGGCTGCTGGCAAACCGGAGCCTGGGTGGCCTGCGGTCCCGGTCAGCCTCCAGTGTGTACGCCAGGGCTGCAGACAGACCCGGCAGTCAGCATGTGGCCAGGCTAGCATCCCACACCCCCCTCCCTCCCACCTGAGCACCCTGTGCCCAGAACTCACTAATGTTCCGCCTGTAGTTGGGGTTCCCAGCACTCTGGTTGTAGGCAAAGCACAACTCCACCTGAACACTGTTGGGAGGACGCAGAGCAGAGCCTGGTCACAGTGGGAGGGACAGCTATGTCCTACTTCTCACTCTTGTGCTAAGCAGAGGGAACTCAGGACCCTCATGGGGGAAAAGTCAGGAGCAAAACTGGGGAGTCTACAAAGCTGTGGTGACTTCACTGTTTCTGGATAGAGGTTACCAGTGGGGAAACTGAGGCCCAGGGAACAGGATTTGTCTGATGTTATTAGGCAACTGGTGGCACAGCCCAGGTCTCAGGACCTCCGGATCTTACTTTTGTCCCCCATCCCCTGCTGTTCAGCTCACTGTCCCCTTTGCTATAAGGCTGATATCCACAGAAAGGCCTCAGGTCACTACGGTCTTTACCACTTTCTTCGCAACTTTTTTTTTTTTTTGAACACTTGAGATACAGCTTTTTTTGTATATTATTTCATTTAATTATCTCAAGAACTCTGTGAATTGGTTATTACCTTTTATATGTTATCTGAGACTCAGACTAATTATTTGCCCAGGGTGAGTCTCATTCCCCACACCCATGCACCTAAGAGCATTCCTTTCCCCTTCCTTCCAACCCTCACTCCCCAGAGTCCTCCCTGCTCTCCCCCAGCAATGAGCGGCTGGGCTTTAAGCCAGATGGTCCGGAGCTCCTGTTCCTAACCCTGTGTTCACACATTAGCCCCTGCAAGGAACTCTGACTTGAAATGACATTGGAGAGGGAAGGTATTGCTGGCCCTAGACTCCAGATGCTGATGCTGGGGTGTGAGAAGTGTCCAGGGAAAGGGCTTAGGGCCTGAGGCCCTGCTGGCCTGCCTAGACATAGAAGTGGGTAGGAAGAACTGGGGTGACAGTCTCACCAGGAGGTAGGTGTACAAAGCGACGGGTCCAACACAGCTGGCCTGGCCACCAAGGTCCTTTGGAGGATATTGATGACAGGTCGGGCCCTATAGTACAACAAAGCAGGTTGATATTAGTATTTCCTGCCTACCCCAGGCCAGGGCTGGGGTTCAGTTTTCTGTGGATCACTGCAGGTGGGCAGGGCTGAGGCTCATAAAGACAAGGATGGAAGAGGGACATGCCCTACCCACGGACTCCTAGCTCACCGCAGCAGCACAATGTGGTCCGACAGGCTCCCCACTAGCAGGTCTGGATAGAAGTTGTCATCCACATCCATCTTCCCGCTCAGAGAGTAGCCGAAGGTGGACAAGCCAGGCAGTCCGAGTTTCTCTCCGTGGATTATCTGAAGCCAGGAGGAAGTGGAAGTGAAAGGCTCTGTGCCATGCTCGTAGGAGGAGGCCCTGAGTGATAGGGGTATCTGACTTGTCATTGTGCACTCCTACCTGCTGGGGCTGCCTGAGGAGTCCCCCGGAGCTGCTGTGGTAGATGTACACCTTGCCCAAGCCCTCAAATGGGGCTCCCACAGCAATGTCTGGGGAGGAAAGACAGGGAAGAGTCACCGGGCATTCCAGGCTCCATAGCCCCTTCACTCTCTGCTGTAGACCACTGAGCCCAGCGTGGCAGTGACCTCACCCTGGCAGAAGTGTTCAGAGCAACAGGGAACTTCATAGCTTCAGAGCTCTGGTGGGAATGGAGGTTAGGGAAAGGGGAAAAAAATCTTCCTCAAAGTCAGACAACAGATCAGTGCCTCAGACAGAGCTGTGCCCCACATTCCCCAGCATAATCCAGTTTCCCACTTCTCCTATCCCCCACCAACCACTTCTCTAGACACCCTGGTTCTTCTAATAACATTTCCTATCAAGACCAGAAAAGAAGCCACTCCCCATTGATAACTGCCAACATTCACAGCATCCATTCCGCTTAAGCCTTACAAGAATGCTGAGGAGGTATCTACTATTATTTATCCCTTCATAGATGAGCAGACTCAAATCCCAAGGCCACACCGTCAGGAACCTAGATTATAACTACCATGCACTTTGCTCAGTACAGTGGACCTTCAAGTGTCAAGACTGTTAAAAAGCTAAGCAGTGTTTCCTCGAACTCGACACGTTTTGTGATCCTAATCTTTGCCGGACTCATCTGCTACATTTGATCTGAGAAGGCCTAGCTAAAGGAAGTCAGGGAGCATAAGTGGACCCTAAGCTGAAAACACAGATCCTTCCTTCGGTGGGAAGTGCTTGGGCCTGTTGGCTGACCTTTCTGGCATCCGTTTCTGCCTCTTAAGTTTTTCCTTCCTTCTAGTTCTCAGCTGTGTTCTGGGAAACTGAATTTGTCAGAGAACTGATGTTTGGCGAGGTAAGTGCTCCCTCAGTAAACCGGCTCACTAAAGTGTCCTTCCTCCCTGTGACTTCTCCCCAGGTCTGATTGTATTGTTCTCTGGTTCCCACAGAGCACCTACGAGGCAATGCCACTAAGGTGCCCTCCTTGTCCCGGCCCTTTCTCATCACTTGCTATGGCACATCTCTGATCCTACCTCCGCAGCCAGGTTTCCTACCTGAGTCCATCCCACACCCCTTCAGAATCACCCTCCAAAGTACCAGGCCTTCATATAGCATCCTTGTTCCAACCATTTCTCTGGATAACTCCCCACCCTACTCTCGCTATGACCCAGATAGAAAAACCCCATTTACTCTACCTGGCTTTCAGAGCATCCGCCAGCCTGTCCCCAGTGTACACTTCAGTAGTGTATATTACATTGCAAGTTCCTATGCTCATGCTGATGCTATTTGTTCCTCTCGTCTGTGCACTCTCAGCCCAACCACTTATGGCCCACTCTAGGCGAGCCTCTGTAGCATCATCTGCACATCCTCTCTAGCATCCCTTTGAGCTTTGAGTCTTGTCAAGCCTGGGATGCAATTGGTGCTCAGTCAGTGAGGGTGCTGAAGGAGGGGTACAGGCTCATACCCTGGAATCCATCCTGGTTGATGTCACCAATGCTGGCTATAGAGACGCCAAAGCCAGAGCGACTGGGGCCATGAAGCAGGAGGGAAGGCTGATCAGGGAAGGACGTGCCCGCCTGGTTCATGAAGACATAGACAGCACCCCCTACCTCCTCTTTACGTTCGAAGTAGTAGGGAGCACCCACCAGGAGATCCTGCCACCTGTGCAGGAGAAGAGTGGGAATAGGAGCGTGAGGTTGGCCCCTGCTGCCATTTAATGAGCATGATATTGCTGGGGCCATGCAACCGAGCAAATGACACACCTGATCACAGGCCACGAAGAAAGCCAACAAGACCCATCAAAGAAAAAACTCATGTTATGGAGAAATCATGCAGGCAGAGATCATATCCGAAGAAGCTCCTACCCCATTAGCACCTTCCGGATGATAGGCATGAATGACAGGTACAGACAAGCAAGCATGGGTGTCATGCAAATGACATGCAAATGTCCATACTCCCATAAAGTGTGATTGCAAGACCTTGCACACAGTGAATGTGTGATGCAAAGCTTCTACTTCTTGGACCTAGCCTGCCACCCCCCACCTTTCTCCCTGGTCCCAGAGGATGTCCCATGTCCCTAGATTCTCACCCATCATTGTTCAGGTCTGCCAGAGCAATGGCGCTGCCAAAATAAGCGCCCACCTGCGTGCCCTCCAGCACCTGCCTCCTCCGCAGGTCTCCACCTGACTCTTGGCTCAGCAAGAAGACAGCGCCCATATGTTGGTGCCGCGGGGCACCTGTCACAACAGTGATGTCCTTGGGGTGGAGGATGGCGCTGCCTACCTGCACCGTGTACCCTGGGATGAGGAAGAGGTGTTCAATCAAGGACCCAGTAAGTGTGTCCCCTTCTATCCTGGACCTATCCCCCCATAGTTGCCCACCCTCTATTAGCTCCTATTCCTCTATGCCAGGTGAGCAAAAAAGTGGGCCACGGGGGCAGGGGTAGCCTCCCTCGCATACTGGACTTTGAGCTTCACGACACAACCAACTTTGCATCTGGAAGCCTTGGACCAGAGTCTCCCATGCAGGTGGTGCTCAGTAAGTGTGTGCTAATTGAGCTAAATGCCACATCTGCACTGCAGTCTCACCCCACAGCACACCAGAGGTAAAAGGGCTAGTATGTTAGGGGTCAAGTTGGCTTCCCCCATCCTCCCAGTGGGCCACCAGCACTGGGCTTACCAATATAGAGGTTTCCTTGGTCCTCTGAGCCCTTGTAGCTATATTCAGATAAATCCCAGTCCTTCCGCTGAATCATGTAGCTGTTTCCTGCAGAAAGATTGGGGATGAGGAGCAAACAGTATGGGTTACTACCTTTCCCCCTCTACTGTGCCCACTTCCGTGAACAACACAACGATCCCCTCCACGTGTGAGCGCCACCACCTCTAAGTCACTGCCTTTTGTTTGCTTGTTTGTTTCTTGAGACAGGGTTTCTCTGTGGATCCCTGGCTGTCTTGGAACTCACTCTGTAGAACAGGCCGGCCTCAAACTCGGAGATCCGCCTGCCTGTGCCTCCCGAGTGCTGGGGCTAAATTATGCACCACCATCACCCGGCCGATAAATCACTTCCTCTTTAAGAATTTTGTGATGGGGGAGAGTGCATGTTTGGAGAGATGGCTCTGTGGGTGAGAACCCTGGCTGCTGCTCTTCTAGGAGACCCAGGTTCAATTCCCAGTACCCACGTGGTGGCGCACAATGGTCTGGAACTCCAGTTCCAGGGGATCAGTCAGGTCTTGAGCTCATGATCCTCAGGGCCTCAGCCTCCCAAGTGTTGGCACATACATTACACCTGGCTTATGAGATTGTAGGTATGTCTGTGCGCCGCCTGCATGTAATGACTGCAGAGGCCAGAAGAGGGCATTGGGTCTCCTGGAACTGGAATTACAGACAGTTTTTAGCCACCTAGTGGGTGCTGAGCTGTCTCTACAGCCTTATAAGCAAGAATCTTGGGACAGTGAAAGCTTCGATGACCTCAGAAGGGCAGTCCTGTGTGTACTGACCTGAAGCACGGCTTTTCGCTTATGGTGAGTGAAAAGTGGAAGAGCAGAACATCTCATTCCACCCTGTTTGTTTTTAAGACGATACCTATAAGTAGTCAAATAAGGGGCTGGAGAGATGGCTCAGAGGTTAAGAGTCCTGGCTGCTCTTCTGGAGGACCTGGGTTCAATTCCTAGCAACCACATGGTGACTCACAACTGTCTGTAATGAGATCAGATTCCTTCTGCTGCTGCTCATGAAGATAGAGCACTCATATACATAAAATACGTGAATAAATAAATCTCTTTAAAAATCATTTAAAAATACTAAAGCAAGTGTGGAAGGAGTCCTAAGACACGGTGGGTGTTGGGAAATGGGATGAGGGAAGTTGGAGGAGAGGAGGGACATTTTTAACTTTTTCCCCTTCTCAATTTGTGGTACTGAAAATTGAACTGAGACCCTCACTCAAGCTAAGCTGAGTGCTCTGCCACGGGACTGGATGCTGTTCTCCCTTTTTATTTTATCTTGAAACAGGGTCTTGCTAAGTTACCCATACTGGGTCTGAACTCATTCTACATCCCAGGCAGGAATATGGCATCCTCCTGTCTCAGTCTCCAAGTAGCCAGGATCACAGGGTAGTGCTACGTTTTTGCTGACCATTTTTGCTTTTAATTCTAACAAGTCCTAAGCTGGGATTTTAGAGTTTGCACCAGAAGCATGTTTGTAAAAGTTTCCCAGAGGTCAAGCTGATGTCAGACAGGCCACAATCCAATCTAGGTTTCTTTCTTTCTTTCTTTTTTTCTTTCTTTCTTTCTTCTTTGTTTTTTTTTTGTTGTTGTTGTTTGTTTGTTTGTTTCTAAGACAGGGTCTCACTATGTAGCTCTGGCTGTCTTGGAACTCTCTGTAGACCAGGCTAGCTTCAAACTCAGGGTTTTCACCCTGGAAGTGTGGCCTCTGCCTCCCGAGATTAAAGACTTGTCCCAGTGGCTCAGTGGGGCTAGGTGTTTTCTGTTGTCCCCTCCTTCTCCAAGCTCCCACCTTTCCAGTTGTAGGCACCAGGGGCACCGAAATACACGGTGTTCTGGGTGAAGCCACCGCTGGTGCCCAACTGGCACATGCCGGTCTGCAAGTAGTCAGTGTTGCTGTTACACATCTCGTTGTGGTAGGTCTGCCAGTCATCGCCAGGGTCCAGCTGTAAGTCGTTGCCACGCACATAACACTTGCCCACCATACGCCGCTGGTCTTCTACGCCAGACCATAGCACCTGGGTGTAGCGATGGGCACAGACCTAGGGACCCGCAAACACACGCACAGAGAGCTTTAGCCAGGATTAGGGAACCCATGGCAAGCTACATCTCTCACCCGAGGCACTGCTGGCTTGGTGAGTCAAGGGCCGAACAGGAACTCTGGTGTCTTTTTCTTCCTGTGGGGCTACTGAAACTTGTACCCCCTTTCCATTATTGAGAAATCAAGGGTCAGGAGCAGATCTGGAGAAGCTAGGAGCCATAAATTTGGGAGTAGCTTAGAGATCTTGGTGAAAGGAATTGGAGAAGGGTGAGGGAATGTGGGGCTTAGGCTCCTGGGACAAAAAGGAGCTGTTTCCAGAGAGATTAGGGGACTCGCTGCTCTTGTCCCCAGATGACCCTGTTGTTCAGTGAGAGGATCATTTAAAATAATAATAATAGCATTAGTAATAGCAGTGAACAGTTATTGAGTACTTACGGTATGCCAGTGCAAGCTCTTCTCACATAGTAACGTTTAAACTTATTTTTATCTGATTTTTTGTGTATAGGTATTTTGTCTGCATGTATGTCTGCACCATGTGCATGTTTGGTGCCTGCAGAAGCCTGAAGAGGGCATCAGATCCCCCTGGATCTGTAGTGAGCTGCCATGTGGGTTGCTGGGAATTGAACCCCACTCCTCTGGAAGAGCAGCCAGCACTCGTAACTGCTGAGCCATCTGTCCAACACCGTATCACTTATTGGGAAAATCAGTTACTTTAGGGCTAATCACAGCTTAGCGTTTTCAAGGTCCTGGGTTTGATCCGTAACAAAGCCAAAACAAAAAAAAACAAAAATCCAAACTATAAGTAAAAAAAAGGACTCTAAGCCTGTCATGGTGGCACCCACCTTGAGCCCCAGCACTAGAGAGACAGAGGCAGGCGATCTCTGAGTTTGAAACCAGCCTGGTCCTCAGAGTGAATTCCAGGAAGCCAGGGCTAATAGTGAAAGCCAGCTTCCAGGGAGTAAAAAGTGTTCTGAATTAGCCTGTGGGCGATACACTATCTAGGAAGAGATGGCATCTTGTTTATTTGCCTTTTCTGCCCCGGCACAGCTGTGAGCATCACTAGCAGGTTCACAGGGGCTTATCCTCAGGCACTGTAATTCCTGGTGCTCGAACACAGTAGGTGCTAACTAAATATTTGCTGACTGAGTGAAGGTGGGTAAGTAGCTAATCCTAGAATCTACAATTGCTTAAACAAACTTCTAGACTCACACCTACAAACAACAGGGGGTACAGAAGGGTGGTCTGGGAACTGAAGTGCCAACCTATAGCTTACAAGGGTGTTCAAAGGACAGAAATCACAGTAGCGATAGCTATAGGAGTGGTGACTGCCCACAGGTGGCTCAGAGAACTTTCTGGAGTGATGTAAATACGTCCTGTTTCATGGGTGTTACTGACATAGGCTCGTAAAAGTTACTATCTGCCCTTTTCACTATATGTAAAGTTTATATAAATCTAAATAATGTCAGCCTGGGACACAGAAATTGAGATCCCCAAGGGTTGACATTAAAGAATTGTCACCAACAGAAGGTGACAATTGATAGTAGGGAGTGGCACTCAAATCAGTGCCAGGGTGAGCCAGGGTCACCAGGGCTGTGCTCCTTCCGGCAGCCAGCCTCCCAGGAAGGAGTGCCTGCCAGCACCCAGTTGCCCGGGGCACTCTCTGCCCTTTCCTCCTCCGGGTTCTCTCTGCTCTTTCCCACAAGTGGTGAGCATCCGTGTAGGTCACACAGTACCCTCCCCATGTCCAGCCTTGGGAGAACACCAAACAACCCTCTCCCAATAGTGCAGGAATCAGGGAACACACAGGCCCGTGAAGACATGAAGCTATAGAAATAGACATTTGCAAAGGCCCCAGCCATGCACAGAGGGTCCCCTACTACCCTCTGCTGTCTTCCTAGCTCTGGAAAAATGATCCTAAGTGTTCACTTACCAGGACTCTACCTGCGGGGCCCTGGCTGGCCACAGTCACCCCAAGCCACATGTCCTCAATAATGTGATGGTCGGGGTCACCTGCAGGAATGGGAGGGCTCATGAACTAGGGTCCCTCATTCATTATCCAGTGCCCAAATCCTCCCAAGGGCAGCCCTCCCTTCTCCCTCTGTCCTGCCTGTCATTGCTCTGAGCTCACACTATATGACCTCCTGTTTCTTCTGCTCCTCTTCCCAGATGAATAAGAAGCATGCCAGTTTTGCTTTGTTTGTTTGTTTTTGAGTCAGGGTCTCCATACACATCTCGGGCTAGTCTGAAACTCACTAATGTAGCCCAGACTGACCTTGTTCTTGCTGACCTTCTATCTCAGCCTCAAGTGTTAGAATAATAGGCATGAGCCACCCCGCCTTGCTAACAGGCTAGCCTTGTTGTCTCCTCTTTGGGCTCCCTTTGCCAGGCTCCTGACTTAGCTCCTCTCACTTTTCTCTGAGATGTCCATCCGTTCACAATCGTTCTTGAGGGCGGTGAGGGGACACAGGTACACAGCGCCAGTCCGGTTGGTGTAGCCATCAGCCACGGCGAGGTCCCGGGGAGCACCAGCCAGAAGCCTGGGAAAGGGAGGCAGATGGGCCAGACTTTTTAAGCCTCCCTCCAGACAACTTGCAAATCCACACTCACTAAGCATGGGCTCCGTACCATGTTCTGGGGATGGGACATTAATAAACCTCAGCCCTATCTTCCAGGAGAGCCTGTCACGGGGAAGGCGGGCCAGGAAACACACACTCGGTAAGCATCGCACAAAGAAAGCATGGAGGTCTGTATATGAGGTACCCCGGCCTGAGTGTGAGGGCAATGGCTCAGGGTCACCCAATGAAGAAGCGAGGAAGGGCACCCGAGACAAGGATACAATATGTGCTATGGCCAGGAAGCATGAGCAAGCCAGTGATTCAGGCACCAGCCCTCTGTACAACCAGAACCCAGGAAGCCGTGACAAAGACCTTAGAGGAACCACAGAGGGACCCCAGGCAAGGCAGTGACAAGGTCAGATCTGGTTTGGTTCTTTTTTTTTTTTCCCCCAAGACAGTGTTTCTCTGTAGCTTTGGAGCCTGCCTGGAACTAGCTCTTGTAGACCAGGCTGGCCTCGAACTCATAGAGATCCACCCCCCCCCCCGCCTCCCAAGTGCTGGGATTAAAGGTGTGCACCACCACCGCCCGGCATGGTTTGGTTCTTTCCTTCTCCTCTTGAGACAGGGTTTCAAGATGACCTTGAGCTTCTGATCCCCCTGCCTCCACCTTTCAAATGCTATGGTTTTCAGGTATGTATTACCATGGTCAGTTTTATGTAGTGCTAGGAATTTAACCCAAGGATTCCAGAGTGCTAGGTAAGCAATCTACCAGCCAAAGGACATTCCCAGCCCCAGATCTGAGTCTGTGAAGGAATCCTTTGGCCTCAGAGGTAAAGGTAGATGTGAAAAATGGTAGTTCTGGGTTCAAGTCCTGGGGGCGGCAGAAAAGGCAGAAGAGAGACTACTCTGTAAGGATGGGTGAGTGGTTGGAGGCCTGGGTCTCTCCTCTTGAAACTGTTGAGCATCTAGCTCTAGAGGCACAGGTTTCTAAGTGAGCTGAGTGATGCCCTCCATTTGCCCCACCCCCACCTTGAGACAAGCACACAGGTATGGGGCGTGGGGCTGGATACTAACTAGTGTGGCCCAAGAGCAGAGGTCCAGTGGCTGAGAAAGAGCTACCTCCTTGTCCCCAGAATCCATCTTTAGGGACACCAAGAAATTCCCACAAGGGGGCTAGAACCCTGGAAGTCCACCCCACACCAAAGGGGTAACTTAAGCAGAGCAGACAGGAGATCGGCCCTGAAATCCTATCTCAGACTACCCTCAGGTATTTGTGAAAGAAGATCTCCAACTACCACAGGCTATGCGGTCCAGCTTCAGAACTAAGTTCCTTCTTACACAGTCTCCCTGTAGCCTTTTAATATTCTGATTAGAACCTGCCTTCTGTCACCTTCCTGCCAACTCAGCCTCCTGGGTGGCAGAGCTCCCCAGGTGCCCCTCTGTTTAGCCCAGCAACACCGTGGCCCTGAGGCTCCCAGGCTCCAGGCCTCTTGCCAGCCTGGAAGTGCTGAGCAAAGGCTGCTGCCTGCAGCCCTGCTTAGGACTTGGGAGCGAGGGCAGCAGGGAGTAGGCAGGGCAGGGCCCGGGCATGCTGGGGCCTGGGGTGCCTCCGCCTACTGGGACTCAGGAATGCATTGCCTGGAGGTTCTAGGAAAGGGGTGGACCTTTGCCTGCACCTCACAGCTGCAGCTCAGACATCACCCTCCCTGGCTGTTCCTCGGGGCAGAGGCAAAGCTTCTCCACAGTACTACCCTGAGCAGCCTAGGGAGGAGTCAGGGAGCAGATATAACAGCCAAGCCATTAGCCAACTTAGGTTCAGGCTAGGGAGGGTACCTGCTTGACCACCCTTGGCTCAACACAGGCACACACCCAACCCCCAGGCATGCTTGACACATGAGAGAAAGAAGCTAGGGCCTGTGGGAACAGCTCAACCTGGGAGCTAGGCACCCGTCCCTAGGACCAGTGCTGCGACAGGAGCCTTGAGTGTCTGATGTGTAAAATGGGAATCCCAGCTGACACCCCTACTCCAGGACTTGGGAGAAACAAATGGGCTCTCTGAGAAGGCATGGTTGGTGCAAGCAGTGTCGCTCTGGTTTTTTATGGTACCAGGACTGGCCCTAACTTGACTCCAGACTCTCTCTGGGGACTCGGGAATTCCAATACTGCAGGTTAGGGAACCTGAAGCAGAGAGAAAAGGACAGACTACTTCATTGTTTAGAAGGAGTAAGGGGTGAACAGAAGTAGGACTTTCACATCCTGAGGATAGCAGGCAGCCACTGGGGGAGGGGAGGGCATCCGCTCATCCGAAAAAGAGCTCAGATTTGGCTGGCAGTGGGGTCTGCTCCAATGAGTTTGAAGAGCTGGAAGCTTCAGTGGGTGGACGGGGGACCTGGGAAGCATGCAATGTAGTGGACGCACCGCTCTCAAGGCTGCCTCTGTCCTGCCCAACTCATCTCGCAGGAGGCACTGAAGAACAGGGTCTGCATGCCTTCCGAATCTGTCTCCTCAAGGAGGGACCGAGGGACCCCTCCTCTTAGCTGCCTGAGGTATGGAACAGGCAGAGCCAAACACAAATTGTGGCAGGGTTAGAATAAGACTCTGTACAGTCTTCACATTCCTGTCCTTGTCTGGTGCCAGCCTTGTGCCCACTGATGGGGACTGGGAAGGGGCCAATTCCCTAATCCCCAGGCTCCGCCCTCCTGCGAGATTCCACTGGGAGCTCCCCCACATCCCCTGGAGTATTTTTAGCTCCTACTTGGCCCGCTCAGAGGCCCTTTAAGGCCCTCTGGCTCCCAGCCCAGAATGCAATGGTCTACAACCAAAGGCCTGCATATGGATGGAGGGAGGGGTTCAGAGGATAGGGTCCACCTTCCTCCTACCACAGCCAGGTATACGGAAGGTCAGGGCTGGGAATCCCAAGACTGAGACAGACCTTACAGGTATGTAAAATGAAATGTAAAGTACTATGTATAAATGAATAGCAGTGTGCTGTTGGGTTCAGGTAAAATAATAAAAATAAAAATCTAAAACCTAACCTCTCCCAGATCACCACTGAACCCAGCCCCTATCCACAAACAGAAGGGGCAAAGGCAAGTGGGGATGCCTAGATAGAGCTCTCAGGAGATAGGAGCTCCCTCTCCTGGAGTCAAGCTGGGCAGGGGGAGTGGAGAGCACCCCTGGAAGCAGATGGATGAGTGAAATGGGAGATCAAGGGCTCTCAATAGCTGCCTCCTCATCCTTTCATTTGGCTCCAAGTAGAAAGCCCCACCTGGCCTCTGGGGAGCCCCTGAGCTCCAAGTGCAGGGAGTGGGACTCTTCACCCTGCCCAGCCCTCTATACCTCCATTCCTCCCAAGCAGTTCAAAGCTAATAGAATAACTGAACAGAAAATGGCAGGATCTGAAAAGGCTGGGGAATGGTACCCAAGAGAGTTCAGGGCACCAGACTGGCTCACCCCAAAGAGGAAGAGGCCCTTGGGACTCTGGGGGTGGAGTGATGCTCACAGAAAATCTATTCGATTCAACTTCAGTTCAGGAAGGTGTGTGGTGGCTCCTATAGGAAGACTTCAGGGAACCCCCACGCCTTCCTTGGGGTCTTGGTTGCTGTTCCCCTACGCCTGGCGATAGCTGCTCCAGCCTGAGTTGGGGGGAGGTCAGTTCTTGGATGCCAGCTCTATGCCCCGCTGCCTGATTTAGCCACCTCCCCAGAGGCTCGTCTATGGCGGCTGAAAACTGCAGGCCTCGTCACCTTCCCCAACCCCTCCTCATGCTGCCTACCCAGCCCCCCTCCCCTGGTGACTCAGCCCTAGAACCAGAGCAACAAGCTGGAGGGAAGAGAGAATGAGAGAGATCGAAGAGTGAGATCTTAGCAGTGTTGTAAACGAAAAAGAACAGGACTGATTTTCTCCTTTCTCCTCTTTCCCTGGCTTTTCAGTAGGTGTTCCATATTGGACCCTTATGGCATTCTTTGATTTACTGCAGTGAACATTTCCTTCATTCCTGTTTTTGAGACAGGGTCTTACTATCTAGCCTGGACATCCAGCAAACTGCCAATCCTCCTGCCTTCCTCTGAGTCCTGGCATGACAGGTGTATGCCACCCCATGAATTACCATTCCCTCCTTGCTACTTCCTTTTCTGCAAGATCCACCCTCCTTCACCTCCTGCCCATTTCAAAGCCTTTTGGCCTAGAATGGACACTGGAGAAAGCCAGGAGAGAAGGATAAACCACATAGGCCTTGTTCCCACAGCCACAGTGCCATTTCTACTGGCACGAGCCATGAGGGCTGCCAGGAACCCGCCCTGCCCAGGGAGCGTGTTTCAAGAGAGCCCAGCAGGTAAGCCAGGCCCCTGCCTACCTCAGGCATGACCTCATTTCCAGGAGTCGCTCCCTCCCAGGTTTCCCAGACACCCTCATTTTCAACAGCAAAAGGGAGAGGGGGCTCAGAGGAAACAGCCAATGAGGTCAGGCCAGAAAAAGAGGGAAAACAGAGTAGGTGCAGGGAGGCTCAGGGACCACCTCTCAAATGAGCTGCTCTTCTCCCTCTAAGGGAACTCTATGTAGCATCAAAAAGCTCAAGGTGAGCCGGATGTGGTGGCACAAGCCTTTAATCACAGATTAGGAGTCAGAGGAGGGTGGATCTCTGTGAGTTCAGGGACAGCCTGGTCTACAAAGTGAGTTCTAAGACAGCCTGAACCACATAAGAGAGACCATGTCTCAAATAAGCCCAAAGCGAGTGCTCTGCCCAGATTCCCACTATCATATACTAAGTGCTGCAAGCATGGGATATGGGGGGGGGGGTTACAGAGATTAAGGTAGTAGCAGCAAAGAGTGTGTATCTTGGATTTTTACACAGAAGCTATGCTCTCCCTTCCCCGATCCCCCAGGGACAATGTACAAATCCATGATTGTGCATATACTCTCAGGAGTCCCTGAACAGCTGGCAGACCCCAAAGGAAGAACCATGAGCCGCCCTTCCAAGGGGACTTCGATGCTGACAGAACCTGAGGCTGCAGTTTGACATATTAGTTCCCTAGGACACTTGGGCAGCTGCTCACATCTGGCTACACAGCTGGCTGTAGTGAATCCCAGCTGCTGCTAGACCCAAAGAGCTGGAGAGCTGAACTCAGAGGAGGACAGAGCTAAGTTACAGAAGCAGCTCTGGGCAAGGCAGAGAAGACCCATCTGGCCAAAACCACCTGCCCTCAGAGGCCCATCAGTTCCAGCACTCTCCCCAGCTGCCTGGAGAGGAAAGCAGAAGTCTTTCATTTGGCCAGCTTGGGTAGGACCCACAGGAGGGAGAGGTTCAGCTCCATCCCAGTCTCAGCCCCAGAGCCTCTAGTGTGCGCTGGAGAACTGGACCCGCCAGGACCATTCTACCTCATTAAATGCTACCTCATTAAAGCACCACTAGCATTGAAAACGAAGGCTCAGGTGTTAGAGACAGAGCCAAGGCAAGAAAACAGGAGCAGGGACAGGCAGCTTCTCCCTTTACAATGTCAAGGTAGCCGGCCAGCAGAGATAGGAAGGAGGAAGGAGCATACAGATCCAGGTACAACCTCATCCTGGCCCCTGGGAAGGAAATATCTTCCTCAAAGCCACAGAACAGGGGTGGGGGCGGGGGGGACTGCAGAATTGTGTTTTACTCTTTCCAGGTCTCTTCTACTGTGTCAGCTCAGGCTGTGCCCCTTCAGCATCAGAAAGTAGGGAGCTATGTTTTTGTCTAGGACAGGAGAAAACAAGGCACTGTCAGAGAGCCTCAGAAAGGTAGAGGGTTAAATCTGCCTGGCCAGGTCAGGAAGGGTGTGGTGGCCCTACCTTCTGCAGGGGCCAGGTAGGGTAGAGGCTAAGTCCAGGTGGGCAGTACCGAACAGGGGCTGGGCCGGCAGGGCAGAGGCAAAGAGTGAAACGAGCTGGACTTTGAACATTCCAAACTTCCTCAAGTTTTTACACGCCCCAGCCGGAGCAGAGACTGGTTTCAACACTCTTACCTTGACCATGTCTTTTTAATTTAGTAAGTGTCAGAGGCCAGGTAGGAGTAAATGCCTGGCAGGCCACCCAACTCAAAGAGGTAGAAGGGGTCTGTGTAATCGTCACTGTCTTCTCCTGGGTAGCCTGACCTCCTCCGTGCCCCCCCCCCTTAGCTAGTAAACCTCAGCACACTGAACCCAAGTAGGGAAACCTCAGACGCGTGGACATGACCCATTGGACATGAGTGTACCAGTGGCAGGTGACTGGACACAATCTCCTCCCCTCCTCCACCCCGCTCGGCTCTTCCCGCTTCTTGCAGCTGTTGCAAAGGAGAGGCGAAGAAAGAGAAAACACCATTTCCCTCTTCAAACCAAAACAAACACACTCAGGGCTGCTGATTCAACATGAATCTGTGGAATGCAGGGAGATGTCTGGTGGGAGTACCCCACTGCTTCCGGGTGGGCTCTGGCCTCTGAGGCTCAAGACAGCGCCTCCTCTGTCTCCTACTGTCCGTTCCTCTAGGGGTCAGAGGGAGTCTCTGGACAGCTCCAAATGCCCAGCCACTTCATCACCTCACCCTGCAATGCCAAGCCCTTGAGAAGCGGTCCAGCCTGGTTCTGCAGAGGGCGTGGCTGCTGTGGCCACAGACTAAATGAGAGATGTAATGGGGGCTTAAACGCATAGATCTCGGGTTCTCCCCAGGCGCAAGGGACGAGGGGCGTGATATGTGTTTATTTTACAGGGTTCCCCCAGCCCGGGAAAGAAGCTAATGTTAGGTACTGGATTCTCAGGGTACTGGACAACAGAGACCCTACTTCTGCTCTCCGAAGAGGTCTGAAGCATGGAGCGGCCGCGTCTAGACAGGTTCTGGCCAGGTCAGCACTTGCCATGATTACTGCCCCCCATCCTCCACTTCCCGCCAAGCCCCACACCCGCCCCCTTAATACTGGCTCACAAGGAAAGGCCAGCAGCAGCAGACCTGGAAGTCAGTGGGCCCATGGCTCCAACTCAGTTTATGTCAGGCATCAGCGCACATACCCTCGGTCACACCCCGTCTCGCCGCCGCCAGGCTGACTTACAGGTAGCGCTGCTGTCGCTCGGTTTGCCGATGGAGGGCGACCGAGTAGCCGAAAAGGCTACCCGGGTTCACCGCCTCCTTCACCACCAGGAATCGGGTGTCCAGGTTGAAAGCGAAGGCGACCCGGCCGCTAGCCGCCACCATCAAGGCCAGGGCGCCGAGCATCCAGCCAGAGTCGCGGGGCGCGCGGCGGGGGCCGGGGCCCATGGCTGCGAGCGTGAGCCGGGCCGGGCGAAAACACAAGAGGGCTCAGCACTGGGGGTGGTAAAACGGTTCACCTGCTCCAGGCGCCGCCAGAGGACACCCGAGCCTGCAGCGCCACTGCGCTCGGAGTCCTAGGCAATTTCTTGCCCTAGTCCAGCCAGCTTCACGTCTGCTCCGGGGTGGCGCTTCTCCAGTCCTCTCCAGGTCCGTGGATCTACTCTCCCGCTGGTCTGGTGGACAGGTTACGGTGCCCGACTCTGGGCACCCCGAACCCTAGATGGTCCCGGCCGCGCCCCCTTGGCGGTGTTAGCTCTTTGGATCCCAGCTAGGTGGAGGATCTGAAAAGGCAAACCCTCGACCGCCAAGAGGGCAGGAGGGAGGGATTCTCGCCAGCGCGTGCCCCGCCTCTCCACTGCCCAGCCCTGCACCTCCCCACCTTGCGCGCCCAGCCCGAGCTCCGCTTTCCTTCCGGGGAAAGAGAAAAGGTCCCCGCTCGGCCGCCGCCTCTTAAAGGGGCAGCGCCGCCCCTCCCTCTCCATCATTCCTACCCTGACTCCGCCCTCTCTCTCAGACACCTGTCGGGAACCCTTAAAGCCTGGATTTCCCCTCCCAGCGGCTTGCTTCTCCCTGGAAGCGTCGCCTTCAGTGCAAGACCGATTGGACGGGCGGGGCCGGAGGTGGGATTTGCCTGCCGTTTCGCAGCGGCTGCAACTGAATAGGCGGTTCTAGGCAAGGCCACCACCACGGTCCGGATTGGACAGACCAGGCACTGGCTCTTCGTTGAACTGTCCTCGGTGCCCGGCTGCTTGGAATGCGGACCTCCGCCGCGCTGCGAGTCCCTAAGAGGTGACTGTGGGTCTCCGGACTTTTCTTCATACTCAGAGCCCTCGATGTTAGATATGGAGTAGTATTTATCCTGCCCACCCGCCTGCTCTTATCCTGATCCCAGCCGGAACCGGCTCCTCCGTAAAGCCAGACAGATATATTTAGCGGTGGTGATGATAACCCATCAGTAATTGTAATTAGCAAAGGGAAGCTTTTGTCTCTAAGGGCAGTGAATGGAACCTCAACTCCCACAGTTGTGCTAGGTGGTGCCGGCTGCAGACAGGTGGGGTAGGCTCAAAGATCTCATTATCCGGGAAAGAATCAAACCGAAAGAGAACGCCAAGAGATCATTACGGACTTTTTTGAGTCTAACTCAGATTTCCCCTGTTGCATAACCAAGACTCATTTTTTTCTGAGCATCGTTTTCTATATGTTCTTATAATAAGAAGAAAGCTCCCTTTGCAGCTGGAACTATGTTAACTGCTTTACAAATACTACTTTTTCAAGTCAATTTTTATTACCTGACACAAACATACAGCAAGGAAAACAGGAAATGGACCCATCCAATGGGATTCTGCTCGGGTGTGTGAGAAGCCAGTGCATTCTCGTCCAATTCACTGTCTCCACCGTGTGACCTTAGAAGAGGCTCAATTTCACATAGATGATCTTACCCCTCCACCCCAAAGGTACAGCCCTTAGAGTCAGTGCTGCCTTTTACTAGTGACAATTACTGACAGTTTGTCATTGTCATCTCTATGTAATGGATGCAAACCCGGGTCTGTCCTGTCACCCTATTTACATGTGGGAGCAGGGCTGTCCCTACATCAGGCACAGCAGTTGTGTTTGAGGGGTGAGCCTTTGTAGACACAGCCCTGGAGGAGGTGGAGGGGACGGGGGAAGCTCTTCTTACAGAGAGTAAGTGTGAATTCTTTGCACTGGTGCAGGAGCAGCCGAGAAGAGTCCGGCGTTAAAAAGTGAGAGTGGAGTGAGCTGCTGGAAGGGTCTACAGTTATTAAACCCTCACACTGGGAAGGTCTACAGTTCTTAAATCCTCACACCAGGCATCAAGGTGCTCTCTGCTCTAAGATGGGAGCACCGAGGCTCAAGTTGGGCGATCTGGCTGAGGCCACACAGTTAGGATTCTAACTGCACAGTATCTAACCCCAGAACCCGTCTTAACCATTATGCTAATGATTAACACTTAAGGACAAATCAGATTTTGGTGAGATTTGGAGGGGCCGGGCCTCTCCTTTGGGAGTGTCCTCGGCCATTACTTACTATTTCCCTTCTTTTTGCCTGGCACAATGAATTCTAACTAGAAGCCCCACCTAAATGGTTAAAATGGTAACTGCTAAACAATCTGTCTTCCTTTAGCTTTGCAGATACCAGAAGATCCGATGACCTTTGTAACGTTGCTCACCTTGTCTTTTCCTACAAACTAACGCATATTTACTACCGCACTGTTTAGCTCCTGATAAGTAGCTGGCCTGTTTTAGGAACAGGCGGGAACTAGTCCCAGGAGATAAAGTAGACTGCAGTGTTCTGGCCAGAGGGGGAAGAAACAAAACAAACACACCAAAAAACCCAGAGATGTTGCCAGGTGGTGGTGGTGGTGGAGGCGCACGCCTTTAATCCCAGCACTCGGGAGGCAGAAGCAGGCAGATCTCAGTGGGTTCAAGGCCAACCTGGTCTACAAAGTGACCAGCGGCAAAGACCCACTCAGCATCTAGAACGTGCAGCGGTATGCATACAGAGGCCAGGACAACCTTGTGGGATCGCGGCTTCTTTCCTTCTACTTTGACGTGAGTTCTGTGGTTGAACTGAGGTCATCAGGCTTGCATAGCAAGTGTTTTACATGCTGAGGCATCTTTCCAGCCTGCTGTAACATCTACCATGTAACTCAGGCTAGCCTCTAAAGATTGGCTTTTGAACAGCCAGCATCCTTAACTAGGTACAGTTAGGAGCACAACTTTAGAATCAGAGCCCAGGAAGTGGCCCCGGTCTGACTTCATAGCTTACAAATCCTGTGAAAGTCGGGATTGTTGCCCTTATTTGCCTCGTGAGGAAACAAAGCTTCAGGTGTGTATTTGGATGTCCAAAGCCACACAAACCATGGCATGGGAGTAAGGCAGAGCTGAGACTGGACGCCACTGGCCACAGCTGTGCTTTAAGGGAAACTCCAGGCAGATGTTGTTCAGCCAGACATACCTAAACAAGAGCAGCTGTGATAACAGTCTGCTGGGTGGCGTTTGGGAGAGGACATTTGTCCCTGGTTGCTCTTAGAATGGTATTAATCTGAGCTGTGACTTCTAGAGCTACTTGGCCTCTCTCAGGGTTTGTTTGACTCGTGGACCCAAAGCTGTCAAAGGTTTAAGAGACATCTGGGGTCAAGGAACAGGAAGCTAGATGGGAAGTCGAGCCAGTGCATTTGCCCTTCTGGATAACTCCCTTGGTTCTTGGCCTCATTCCTAGAAGACTGTGTCAATAGCCAGGGCCAGGAGGGCCAGGGTGGACACTTGGTATAGACAGGGGTCCTACCCAAAATAGCTTTGCGTCATGTGATGATGGCAGATGGGCTCCACGCCAGGCCTTATCTCGTAAACTATCCCAAACAGGAAGGACCAGCATGTCCGATCTGGGGACCAGGAGCAGGAAAGGGATGAGGGATGGCATTTCCAGTCCAAAGGAGTGTCCAGAGAGAACGTGGGAGCAGGAGCTGGGAGACGGGTAGAAGACAGACCCAACTGAGGAATGTGGGAAGTGTCAGACAGACCTGTGGGGAGGGGTGTCTGAGCCTGGCCTGGAGATCTGGAGAGAGGACTCCCAGTTCCATGCTGCAGGGCTGAAACTCTTTGTCCTGAAGGACTTTATCTTGACGGCTTCATCTTGTCTCTCCAGTTGACTTTACACTGTCAGCTCTTCCTCGAACAGAATGGGCCCACCTAGAAACACAGGATGCATGTGAAATGATGGGCCTCTCCCGGTTCTCTTCCCTAATGGCTCACACCTGCACAAGCCTGCAAGAACGGTTGGAGCTTCCTTTCATTGTCTGAGGAAAGGAGAGTCCCAGAGTTCCTCCCTGGGTGAACAGCACCCCCAACCACAGTGAAAATCCAGGTTATTCTCCTTCCTGGCTCTGAAGACATTTGGGACCTGCTGTCCCAAGAGACAGCCTTTATGCAAACAACAAAGTCTTTTGTGCTCTCTTGGTTCGGGAGTGGTGCTATCCATCTTGACATTTGAATGAAACCTTCAATGAGGTCCCTCGGCCTTTGCAGGTGAATGCCATAACGTGCAAACTGTGCATTCTATGCAGGAGTCAGGGAGGCTTCTGGGAAAAAGAAAGGGGGAGGGGGGTCAAAGGAGAGACAGGCCTAGAGCGGGAGACCTTGAGAGAAGAAATGCAGAAGTTGGCCTAACTTAGGGTAAAGTTTTCCCAGCTGGAACAGTGACAATGTCAATATTCTCAGCCGGCGGCTTCCGTTCTTCTTGGAGCACTTACTGTGTTCGCAGCAGTGTGACTACATAGCTCCAGCCAGCTGCTGCAGGAATAACAAGGACACGTAGTGCCTGCTGCTAGGGGTGAGTGCTGGCTAGCCTGTCTTCTCATCCTAGCAAAGATACCTTCCTACCCCAAGCCTTGGAGTCCCATCTCGAAAGCAAGAAGGCTGGAGAAAAAGCAAGAAGGCTGGAGAAAACATTCTGTTATTACTCTCCATCAGCATCCAGTGTGTCTTCAAGGCTCTTCAGATCTGCAGAGCTAAATGGACCAGCTCTACTACTGAACCTAAACACAGGTCACCCTCTGACTCTGATAAAAGATACAAAATTCTTGCAGCGGCGGGTGTGTGTGTGTGTGTGTGTGTGGCTAAGTATGTATAGGTTTATCAGATTTTCTTTTCCACTGACCCAGACTCAGACTTCTCTACCTCAAGCCTCAAGGCAAAATCCCTGTCTGCCTCAGCTCAGACCTGAGTCCCCTACTAGGGACTAACAAGGGCTTCATCCGGCCCCTTGGTTTTGAGCCTAGCGCTTAACAGCTGAGCCATCTCTCCAGACTCCAGGAAGCATCCTGAAAACTCAGCATCAAGCAGGCTAAACTGCTAGTGTCTTGTACCATAGAGCTGATGTGTACGAAGCAAGGGGACTATTAGAAACAGCATGTTTATTGTATGAAAGAAGAAGAAAGAAAACAGAAATGAAAAGAAAACGAGAGAAAGAAATAGACAGTGTGCTGCTTACAGCACACACTGAGGTTGACATGGTCGGAACAGACATAGAGGGGCCAACACGTAGGAGTGGAGCCAAGGAAAGACAATGAAAGGTAGGAAGATTGAGAGCTTGAGACTGGCCTGGTCTAACTGGTAAGTTTCAGATCAGTCTGGTCCACATAGGGGAGACCCTGTCTCAAGAAGAAGAAAATAAGCCGTGCAGTGGTGGCACACGCCTTTAATCCCAGCACTCTGGAGGCAGAGGCAGGAGGATCTCTGTGAATTCGAGTCCAGCCTGGTCTACAAGAGCTAGTTCAGGGCAGGCAACAAAACGACACAGAGAAACCCTGTCTCGAAAAACAAGAAGAAGAAGAAGAAGAAGAAGAAGAAGAAGAAGAAGAAGAAGAAGAAGAAGAA
>PVIU01017494.1:0-41777 GCA_004026605.1 Ondatra zibethicus
GACTAATCATGTACCGGGCATCAGGGAGCATGACAGAGGTAGACTAATCATGTACCGGGCATCAGGGAGCATGACAGAGGTAGACTAATCATGTACCGGGCATCAGGGAGCATGACAGAGGTAGACTAATCATGTACCGGGCATCAGGGAGCATGACAGAGGTAGACTAATCATGTACCGGGCATCAGGGAGCATGACAATTTCAGCACTTGGTAGGCAAAGGTGGCAGGTTCTCTATGTAGTTCTAGGCTGGTCTACATAGTGGGTTCCCGGACAGCCAGGACTCTTTAGAGAGACCCTGTCTCAAATACATCCATCCATCCATCCATCCATCCATACATACATACATACATAATACATACATACATACATACAATAGTGTTCCTTAGTTTTAGTATGCTAGAAACTCCCTTCACTTCATTTCTTTTCAAAACAATGTCTTTTCTTTATGATGTGTTAATTCAAGGTAGTCCTCTCCTGTCTGGAAATACTTTCTGCTGATTAATCTCCACCCACACACTGTCTTCCCTAACACACTGTCTTCTCTTGAGATGCTACTACCTGATTTTCCACCTGATGTCATTGTGACATTTTTGTGTGACATTTAGTAAGCTGCTGTGGCTGTGCTGTTACAATTGTTCAGCATGGACCGACTACCAAGGTTTTAAATGCAGTGTATTGGCCTGTATTGAGGTGTGTAAAGGTTAGAATATGGCTTCATTTAGGCCCAATATGCTTGTGCTCTTGTAGTCAGTAAGCACCATTCAGAGAAGCTGTCCATTCTTAATACCGTTAAAATCCCTCTGCATCCCCAGGGATTGAGACTGCCATTGCATATAAAGCAAACAATGTTTGCCACTTGTGCCTTGGAATCTGTTTTTAGAGATTTTTAAAATACTCTTATGAAGAAATTTTTTACCCAAAAGACATCCCGCTGTAAAAAAAATAAAAAGCACATGATCTTGTTACATTCCTCTCAAAGAATATTGTCTAAGCATGCTGTTTTATTTTAGAGTATCCACTTTTCCCTGCTAGAGTATACAGCCAGGCAAGTGGCCCCCAATGAACTTCGCCTCCTACTGACCACACCATTGGGACTGTAGCCCCTCTCCCATGACTTGCGAAACACAGAAAACAGGGGACAAGCTAAAGCTGGATCGGTTCACACGTTAGAATTTTAGAAAGCTGCACTGCAGAAGGAGCTGGAATTAGCCCCCAGAAAGACCAACAGTCACATGCAAAGAGAAGGTCTTAACAGTGTCAGCCCAGCCCGGTCCTGAATGTATGCTCCAGCTGAAGGAAAGCAGACCCATATTCAATCCCAAATGAGATTGGCAGAAGGACTATCAGAGTCATCAGAAAGATGCCATTGTCCTTTTACACCAATCAGTTAGAGGTACTTTGTTACTTAGCCACAAACAACAGATACATTCATATACAGAGAGATTTATTTTATTTGTATGTATTTCTTCACACAAAGAAATAGAATAAAAAGATAATTGAGGTAACACCATTCTCCTTTAGTTTAGCTAAAACTTTAGCAAAAATGACATCATTTACCCTATGTTTTTTATCAGCTACACATTAAAGAAATCATCAATTATTAAATACATGTCCTGAGCAAGGCCTATTGCTGACACTTAGCTGCATTAGGGGTCTTTCAACACTTTTAGGGTTTTATGATAGAAAGATTCTGTGGTAGTATGAAAGTAATTTGTCTTTAAAAACTTACAGGGCGGTGTGACTTTGATGAAGTGGGTATGGCCTTGTGGGAGGAACTGTGTCACTGTGAAGTAGGCTTTGAGTTTTTCTATGCTCGGAATACTGACCAGTGTGTCAGTACATTTCTTGTTGCCTGCAAGATGTAGGACTCTCATCTACCTCTCCAGCACCATATCTGAATACACACTACCATGGTCTTCAGAATGATGATAATGGACTGAGTCTCTAAACTGGGAGAGAACACCCTAAATAAATGTTTGCCTTCTAAGAGATGCCATGGTTATGGTTGTCTCTTCACAGCATTAACTAAGACAGATACAATGAAAGAGAAGAAGGGATAAGGATAACATGTGGGCCATGTTGTTAAGAGGCAAAGCTCAAGCCACCAGCCATGCGCCTCTGCAGGCTATATGCTGGTTCCTGAGAGTTCCTTGTGTTTGCTTCATTAATGAAAGACAGAGGTTAGCAGTTTCAAGTTGTTTTAAACAGATTGGGTCAGTGTATAAACCAGGAAAAATCGGGTTCCCCATTCACACGTAACAATCCATTTACTAGACTTGTGATATAAGATGTCCTTCTATATATGTGTTGCTTTTATAGGATAATGAATAAATCTGTTTCGGCCAATGGCTTGGCATAGTAAAGCCAGGTGGTAAACACACACACACACACACACACACACACACACACACACACACACAGAGAGAGAGAGAGAGAAGACAAAGTCAAGGAGATGCCATGTAACTGCTAAAAGAGAAAGATCCCTGCCAGAATCTTACTGTTAGGCCACAGACTCGTGGTGATACACAGATTAATAGAAATGAGCTAATTTAAAATGTAAGGGCTAGCTAGAAATACCCCTGAGATATTGGCCAAACAGTGTTGTAATTAATATAGTTTCTGTGTGATTATTCGGGTCTGGGTGGCCAGGAAATGAACAAGCAGTCTGTGAGGCAACTACATCCACACCAAACCTGAGAGAGTTTGGGAAGGAATTCCAGACACAAAAGAATAGAGTTAATCATGGCTTCTTGGTAGCAGCATTTTCCAGGTGGGCTCTGTTTGTTAGAGACAAGCAGAGGCGCGATTCCATTAAGAGAAGGCTTACTGACTCAGCATTAGAAGCAAAAACTGAATGACTTCATGAAGAAACACTTCCTGGTTCATGCTGGCACTGGTGGCATGAATAGCTCTGGCTCTTTGGGGAGATCCGGCAATAAATGGGGTTTGTGAGCAGTATGCTGATAGCTGCTTAATGGCGACATAGACGCGCTGCATCCCTGGAGCTGGGGCAGTGAGCATGGCTCTCAGAAGTAGTGAATATGGCTCACAGAGGCAGTGAACATGCCCCCACCATGTTGAACTGGGCAGAGCAAACAGGCAGGGCCACAAAGTTGGTCTTAGTCATGCCCACGTAGCATCAAAAAAAAAAAAGTGCTCCTGGTCAGAAATTACAGATACACAATAAAGACAGATTCAGACAAAAATAAACCTCTCAACATGTCATAGTGTGTGTTTTAAAAATGTATGAAGGCTTAGGAGAGAAAGGGAAAAGAGTATAGACAGTTATAAAAAGATAGACCATCATAGATTAAAGGAGTAAAGATAATAAAATAAATATTAAAAAGTAATAGAATAAAGAAAAATAAACCACATAAAGATAGAATATGTGGGGGCTGGAGAGATGGCTCAGTGGTTAAGAGCACTAGCTGCTCTTCCAGAGGTCCTGAGTTCAATTCCCAGCAACCACATGGTGGCTCATAACCATCTGTAATGAGATCTGGCACCCTCTTCTGGCATGTGGGCATACATAGAGGTAGAATGTTGTACGCATAATAAATAAATAAATCTATTTATTTATTTATTATGCATACAATATTCTGTCTGTGGATATGCCTGCAGGCCAGAAGAGGGCACCAGACCTTATTACAGATGGTTGTGAGCCACCATGTGGTTTCTGGGAATCGAACTCAGGACCTTTGGAAGAGCAGGCAATGCTCTTAACTGCTGAGCCATCTCTCCAGCCCCAATAAATAAATCTTTTTTTAAAAAAAGATGGAATATGCACAGAAAGTCTGGATTATGTATATTATTGTGTTTTCTTTGAGTTTTTTGACTGTGAATGAGCTAACTTCAGAGACATTTGATTTTGGGGGTTGCTAAGCTAAACAAACAAATATATATTTTAAGAATATCTTGACTTCAAAATTTGGGTCTAAGGATATGTAGCTTTGAAAAAGAGGTTCTCTTGTTTTCACAGAAGATGAAACCTGTGAATTCCTTCCAAAATGATGTGATTTGATGGAAAAAGACCCCCCCAAAAAAGGTCTCTGTGAACCCTAAAAATACTTGACCCCAAAACAATAGGAAGCTGTTTGGAGAAAACTATCCCCAAATTTCCAAAATGATTGTTTATAAATGTTTGTTTTCATTTAAAGGGGGATATGATATAGAGATGAATACTTTTGCACTGGTATGGATCTTGGTCTATTGATACAAATTTAAGGTTGGTTTTGTTACACTGTGTATATGTATATTTCTACTCTTGCTTAAGGTAAGTTTATAGAGCTCATTTAAAAATGTAATGCATATTTAAAAATATAGATTAATAGTCATTTATAATAGTCAAAATAGTCATGTTAGGTTTTCTAGATATGCAGAGATATATTTTAGTTAGATAGAGAATCTTCAACACTTCAAAGACTGTGGAATATGGCATTTAAAATGTTTTAAGAACTTTGACTTTTTATGACAATGAGACACATCTCCTGGCAGCAGCAGTCTACTTCTGCTGGGCATCTACTTATGGAGTTTGTTAGCCATTTGGGCAAAAAAAACTGCTTTTGCCTGTACTGCTTGATGGTATAAACTGGACAGGCAGGACCCACAGAAAAGTGACTGCTGAGCTTTCCAAAAGACAGGATGGTCCTTCAGGGTTTCTGCTTCACAGAAGAAACTGCCAGACATTCTGCAGGACACAGAGAAAAGCAACTGATGAACTTTGCCATTACAAGGCAGAACAGATCTTCAAATTTCCTGCTTCATGGAAAAGTCTACTGGATACTATGGACCTGTAGGCTGAAGATAGATGCCCCAATGTTACAGAAGAACTTTGGGTGACTGTCCAGGCAGCAAGATGTCTCTGTCAATTCCAGAACTTTGGAAGTTGCTTACAATGTACTTCCTTTTTACTTAGGTAATGTCATATATCCTTTTGGGGTCTATGAAGAGTTGAAAACAGTTATAGTTTTCCTTAGTTATGATAAAGGATAAATTAGATATAAAACTTTAGACTCACAAAGATAGAATAGATGATAGGGTATTTTCCAAATGTAAATGGACTAAATAATGTAACTATAATTCTTGCTTGATAATGAAAGACCCTCAGATTGGTCTTACCACCGTAGAGCCCTCAGACTCAATGACCAGACCGTCAGATGCAAAAGCAAGAGGTTTATTCCACGATTGCGCAACCAGGTGCACAGCTCAAGATAGTTGAGCACCCCAAGCACCCAAGTAAGCAAGCTTTTATAGGCAAAACCCACAAGTTTTACATGAATTATAATATGGGGTACGGGTACAATTGGGATTGGTCTAGACATTCAAACCGAAGTTCAACCCAGAACAAAATTAGCATAGCTCAGCCTATTCCCAGAAAAACTGCAAGTATGTGACATCCTGCTGATTGTGACATTCTGTATGTGACATCCTGCCTCTTGAGGCTGTGACTCAGTTTGCAGTTTGGTAATCATTTGCTGCAACCGGTTCTGATAACCATCTGCCCAGGGGGAGGAAGACTGCAACTGGTTCTGATAACCACTAGTCTTCCTGCCCAGCGAGGGAGGAAGAATCCGCTGAGGTGCAGGCAACAGTCAAACTTGTTTGTCACATTTTGTAGTTTCCCATTACCCAATTTACTTAGTTAGTTCCTTCTTATACAGAATTGGTTAGGGTCTTTTCAGATAACTATTTTGTTATATGTAATTTTACAATATTAAAGTTAAAACCTTTCTTATTATTTAGACAGAAAAGGGGAGATGACATAGGACTCCTTCTGTATATATGTTGCTTTTATTGGCTGAATAACACTGTTTCCAGCCAATGGCTTAGCAGAGCAGAGCCAGGTGGGATATCTGAACAGAGATATAAGAGAGAGAGAGAGACAGAGACAGACAGAGAGAGAGAGAGAGAGAGAGAGAGAGACTAGGTGGAGTCAGTGAGAAGCCATGTAGTTGCTGAAAGAGGCAGACACCATGTACCTTCCTAAGAAACAAGAGGCAACAAACCGTGAGCCTCATGGTAAAATAGAAAGTACTAGAAATGGGCCAATTAAAGATGTAAGAGCTAGGTAGAAACATGCCTGAGACACTGGCCAAACAGTGTTGTAATTAATATGGCTTCTGTGTGATTATTTTGGTCTGGGTATTCAGAAAATGAATAAGCAGTCTCTGATTACAGACTTTGGCATTGAATTATTCTACTTTGGAATTTATTTTTTCATCTAAATGTAAAATGCAAAGACATCTTGTATGGGATTGTTATTTGTCCCATCATTTCAAAAAATGCATTGTAGTTTAAATGAAAATGGCTCCCATAGGCTCATATATTTGAATCTTGGTACCAAGTTGATAGAACTGTTTGAGAAGAATTATGAGTTCTGGCTTTATTGAAGGAGGCTTGTTACTAGAGGAGAGCTTGGAAGTTTCTCTTTTTTTAAAGATTTTTTTTTATTAAGCATACAATGTACTGCTGGCAAGGAAAGCACCAGGTCTCATTACAGATGGTTGTGAGCCACCATGTGGTTGCTGGGAATTGAACTCGGGACCTCTGGAAGAGCAGCCAGTGCTCTTACCCTCTGAGCCATCTCTCCAGCCCCATAGCTTAGAAGTTTCAAATGGCTCACCACTCCTACATCCCCTCCTTTCTCTCTCCTAAATGCTGGTGAATCAGATGTAAGCTCTCAGCTACTGCTCCAATGTAACATGCGGGTCTGCTTGTTGGGGTTTCTGTCCTTCCCAGTTCCCACAGCCATTTAGGTCCCAAAGAAAATCACACAGAGGTCTACATAAGTTATAAACTGATTGACCCATTAGCTCAGGCTTCTTATTAACTCTTATAACTTATATTAACCCATTATTCTTATCTATGTTAGCCACCTGACTCAGTACCTTTTTGGTCAGGGTAGGTCACATCCTGCTTCTTCAGGTCTGGACAGGACTGGGGAGGAATGGGCTTCCTCCTTCCCAGAATTCTCTTGTTCTCATTGACCCACCTCTACTTCCTGTCTGGTTGTCCCGCCTATACTTCCTGCCTGATTACTGACCAATCAGCGTTTATTTAAAACATAATCGACAGAATACAATTGTCCTGCATCACTTCAAGGACTTACCTGTCTTCCTGCCTGCTGCCATGCTCCCTACCATGATGGTCATGGCTCTAACTCTATGGAACCATGACCCTGAGTCTCCAAATTAAATGCGGCCTTTTTAAAAGTTGCTTTTGTTGGGGCGTTTTTTTGTTTTGTTTTTATGAACATTTTTATTTATTATGTATACAGTGTTCTGTCTGCATATATGCCTACTCGCCAGAAGATGGCACCAGATCTCATTACAGATGGCTGTGAGCCACCATGTGGTTGCTGGGAATTGAACTCAGGACCTCAAGAAGAACAGTCAGTGCTCTTAACCTCTGAGCCATCTCTCCAGCCCGGTTGGGGTGTTTTGGTATGGCAATTGAAAAGTAATTAAGATACCCATCATCACTTCTTAAAACAGTGAGCTTGCCTAAATGCATGCTGTTTTTTTTGACTCAGTCCAATGATAATTCTAAAATTTTATAAAGGAAGATTTTATTGAAGTTTTTGACTTTATGAATTTGTTTCTTCTATAAGTAGGTATTCTTTTACATAAATCAAATATAATAGGCAAATACTCAGCCTAAAATCCCAGTTACACTTGAATTTTAAACACAGACACAACATTTCTAAACCCATAATTTGTAAAATTCAGATCATTTTTCACAGACTTTATTTTAACTTAGGAATAATTAATTATACCTTCTCTATTTTTAACAAGAATTTGAGAGCATGTAATGCCTTAATTGTATGTGAAGGCATCAGTTGATTTTCTTAACACATTATTTAGAACAAACAATAAGATACATAGTTATAATTTAAAGATTTGGCTTTGAACTCCTCAGTAGTTTTTGGTATTAGTATATAATTATAAATTTGAACACTACTTTGTAGACAGACTCTGAACTTTCATTTCCCAGTTACCCAGACCAGAGTAATCACAGAGAAACTATATTAATTACAACATTGTTTGGCCAATGACTCAAGCATATTCCTAGCTAGCCCTTATATCTTAAGTTAACTCATTTCTATTAACTGTGTATCACCATGAGGCTATGGCCTAATAGTAAGGTTCTGGCATTTTTCTCCTTCAGCAGCTACATGGCATCTCTTTGACTCCACCTACTCTATATACCTCTGTTCACCTTTTCTGCCTTGCTTCATTCTGCCCTGCCATAGGTCAAATCAGCTTCTTTATTTCCCAATGGTAATAAAACATATTCACATCATACAGAGGGCAATTCCACATCACTACCTTAAAGGCAGTACTGTAGTTAGGAACTATGAACTTTCTCATGTATCTGGTATAATACTATTAAGAAACAAACATAGAAAACTTTACTTCTATAAATGAAATGTGATGCAATGACATTTTATTCTAGAGTATTCTATTTCTAGTTTGGAGCATTTCAAGGCCATGGTCATTTTTTTCTTTCACAAATGATTGAACATAGTGTGAGCCTATTCTTAGGTGACATGTAGCCTCTGTTTTATCCCACTTATACCTGATTTTCTTCATAACATGTCTCAACATTTGTTAGCCAAAACATTTTTATCCCCTCTGAATACTTGCTTTATAGAGTAAGCACTTTGAGAAAATCTTAAACTATAAAGAAAAGTGTATTCTAAACAAAGTTATTTGCATAGCATCAATCTTACACTTGACTTCAAAAACATTACTTGAATCATTTGCATGAAAACAAGATGTTTGTCATTTAAGAGCTGCCCTCCTACTGTTGTATGTCTGCTCCTGAACTATGACTCTGAATGAGGAGTGAACAGTTGGGACAGATGAACTCTTAAAAAATAAGGATCCTATTTTCATGCAAATCCATCTAACAAATAAAACCGAGAAATAGGGGAATTGTTCACAGATTCTTTGACAAAGCCCAAGAGCAGTTTTATTAAAAAAAAAAAAAAAGATGGAGAGTGTGTGTTTTATGTTGTTCTTTCAAATACTGCATTGCCTTGGTTGTAAACTAAGCTTCTAAGGTTTCCTACATCCTTCTGTCTCCAAAGGGATGAGAGGAACTGCTGTGGTATAATGGTCTGTACCCTGTCTCTTATATTATTTTAAATAAAATGCTGATTGGCCAGTAGCCAGGCAGGAAGTATAGGTAGGGCGACCAGGCAGGAAGTAGAGGTGGGGCAATGAGAACAGGAGAATTCTGGGAAGAGGATTCTATAGTCTGTAGTTGTGACCCAGCCACAGAAGAAACAAGATGTGACTGCCTTGCCAAATAAGATACTGAGCCACATGGCTAACTCAGACATTATGAATTATGTCTAATGTAAGTCATAAAAATTAGTACATAAGAAGCCTGGGCTAATGGGCCAATTGGTTTATAACTAATGTAAACCTCTGTGTGATTCTTTCGGACTTAACAGCTGCAGGACCGGGCAGGACAGAAAACCTCAGTCAACAAGGAACCTTTAGTGTGCAAACGTTTCTTGAATTTGAGAATGATTGTATTAGTCAGTATTAGATGTGATAGAATGAATTTCCATAACAAGAGGATTTATTAGGTTGACTTACATGATTCTGGTTGAGTAATCTACACAATAGAGAAATTGAAAACACCATACCTGATCATTAGGCCCATGAGGCTTGATGCCTCACCAGTTCCAATCTGGTACTAAAGGCATGGAGAATCTTTGGAGAGATCTACGGAAGGCTGAAGAATCTAGGTTTCATGCCAAGCATGAATGGCAATCGAGGCTGTAGCAGAATATATCCACTTACTAGCAAGAAGTGAAAACGGACAGGAAAAAGTAGCTTTGTTTTCCCCTCAGACTTCTTTATATCTAGGCCACCATTGCCAAAAGATCCTGTGCACTCTGGACCTGCCCCCACCTCCACCCCAACCCCAGTTAACCCAACCTGTATATACCCTCATAGACCCACCTAAGAGCATTTCTCTGAGTTGATTCCAGAGCTAATCAAGTTAAGAGCCAAGATAATTATCACAATGATGATGCTAATAATGGGTGCATAAATCTACATGGGTACCTAAATATGTGAGTCTGTGTGTATGCACATGTGTATCACCTATGTATATAACGATTATCATACTGCATTTGAATGATTGTTAAATTGAAATAGCAAACAGTTGTTTTGAGCCTTTATAATGATGGGAATGATTTTGTTATTAAGTAATTTTGTCACCTGTTTACATGATAAATATTCTATTTTTGTTTTTCCAACATCTGATAACGCTTATGTGTACACAAATTTTTGAACTCTTTTTTTTTTTTTGTAGCTTTGCTTTCTTCTAGCTCCCTTTCTGAGGAAGATGGATTGATACATCTCTGAGTTGATTATTTAATCCTATATTTCTGCTTGGGGCATATTGGTTAGGACTTGCTGAAGGGATCTACTCATGTGGTTGCTGACCTGGGAGTGGGCTGGGAAATACTCTGTATTTCTGGGTGGGGCTTAATTTTCATTTCTCGAGCACCTTGAAGAATTCTTAGGTTTTGTAGACGCTGCCTTCCAAGACACCGGAATAGAAGCTGCTGGTTGCCACACCCACAGCGGTGTCGCCTGTGTGACAACGATGCCTCTGGCTCGGGAACATAGGCTGGGGGGTTCGTGCCTATGTTCCATAGGCCTCCGGTGGTTCCTTAGCAATCAGCTCAGGTCATGAACCTGAACTCAAGATTATATACTCACCGCTATCATAGATGGCTAGCTGCCTCTGCTATTCTCTCCTGTTTCCTGATAATGTTCTTTGCTATACTGGCCAAAACGTATAATTTTACCAGAGAACCCTTGATGTTCCTGGGATTGATAATTCTGATAATGATACTAAAACAGTGCTCAGGATGCCTCCAGTGTTTCAAGCCCTTGTGCAAATACTGGGGGGATATTATGGATGAGTTACAGCAGCAGGAACTTTTCATAAATAGGACTGATGATTTGGGGAAAATGTAAGTTAAGATCCAGATGTTGTTAGGAAATCCCCATTCTGGGAATAAAGAAACTAGGGTGGAAACTACCCAGGAGTACAACTGAGTCACCAGATGACCCCATTCCATACACAGAAAGTTATGAGGATGATAGTCATAAGTATGTGATATACAAGGGACAAAAGCGGAATTATTTAGCTCTACTATTTTTGGATAGGCTTGCTAGATTCCAACCCCCATGGTGTTTACTACATGAGAAGGTACAAAGAAGTATATTGCAGCAGGTGCAGAGAACTGATTAGGCATATTAGGTCACTAGATGAAATAAAGAAAGGGTGAGAAAAAAGAAGGGCCATGATAGCAAATATGAGACAGAAACTTTCTACTCCTAGATAAGATGAAACCACTTGTTTGAAGTTTATGTTCCCAAGGACAAGAGTTCCCCTTCTACGGACGTGTTATGTCTAACACCTGCTCATCACTGATGTGACTAAAAGAAGCCTTCATACTATGCCAAGTAATGATACATGACCTTCTGGTTTGTTCTTTGTTTGAATGCTATATAATGACAACATGAATTCAGTAAAGTTGCAGCAGATTCAAACCACTCCCTTGTGCGCTGTGTCTGTCTGTCATTCGCCTAACTTGTGCCTTCCTGGTACCAAGACCCTGATTTTCCCATGGTCTGAGGGGCTCCGCTGAGCCGGTCCGTGGCAACTGGTCACTTAATTCTTGGGTTTGATATTGGCAAAGACACAGCCGCCACTTAATAATGTAAACACCAGTAGAATTTTACTGTGCTATGGTTTAATTTTAAAGATATACCTAAATTCAGTTGTTGTTACTCAAGCTTTCCTCATCCTTCCAATCCCAGCGTCTTCTGCCCACCACACCTTTGGGCCAGCACTCTCTGCCCGTCACTGCGGTGGCTCAGGTGGCCCATCACATTCTGCCCGTCACTGCGGTGGCTCAGTACACCCCTGCAAGTCTGCTCTACTGTTTGCTTTTCCCTGTTAGGACCCTTTTCAGAGAGTTGCAAGCCAGCTACAACAGACCTCAGGCCAGGGAAGCCTTTCTCAGACAGCATCAGTTTCCAGAGTTACTCGACTCTGAAATGAATTAACTCTTCTTTCTTCTAGTTGAGATCCTTGTTGTGAACACTCTCAGACATCCAGACCTCTTGTGCCAAGAACAGAGAAAGAACCAAGTAGGGAAAGCCTGTGATAAAGAATGGAATTGGTGAAGGATGGTTGGTTGCTTCCTCTCCTTCCTTGATCGACTTTAGTCCTGGCGGGAACTTCATTCTTAATGCAAAGGGTTGAAGATTCTCTCCTGCCCAGTCCTGCCCTTCCTTCTCCTCTTTCCCCTCCTCCTCTCTGTCCTCCTCCCTCCCCCTTTCCCTCCCTCTCTCCCTACCCCTTCTCCTCTCTTCCTCCCCCTTTTCCTCACCTCTCTCTTGCTCTTTGCTCTTTGAACTGAGACCGTGCATGCCAGGCAAGTACACTATCAATGAGTCACACTCCAACACCTTAGTAAGTTTTTTGGCATTCCTTTGCCAAGTCGTTTATAGCGGTGCATGTACTTACTGAGGAGGCTAAACACAAGCCTGAACCAGGACCCTTGGGTCTTATATTCGATGCAACTTATAAGCATGAAGACTTATGACTAATTTCTGAACTGGTGACTGTGATTTAGTTAAGTTTCGGTTGAAATGTGCAGTGACTGTCATTTCAGGAGACAGAATCACCTAGCTAGAAGGACATTTGAGAGAAAGGCTGACTTTTACAAACAGCCTTCACTTCCTCCCAAGATGTACAGTTACTTGAGATGTCTCCCCCTGAACACATGTATCTTTCCTCTGCACACCACAGGCTTAGCATAAAGCTGGTTCTAAAATGCAAACCTTAGTAACACTGTCTTGATATAGATATGAATAATTTACATTGGTATAAAGTTTGCTTTATTGATATAAATTTAAGGTCAATTTTGTTGTATGTATATGTATTTCTGATCTTGATTAAGGTATTATGATTGTGTAACTCATTTAAAAATGTAATGTATATTTAGGAAATATAGGTTGTTAATGGATAATCATTGATAATAGTCAAGCTTGTAGTCATGTTAGTTAGATTTTCTAGATATATAGAGATGCATTTCAGTTAGATAGGCATTCTTCATATCTTTCAAAGACTACAGAATATGGCATTTGAAATGTTTTAATAACTTAGGACTTCTCATGACAATGAGACACGTCTGCTTCTGGCAGCACCAATCTACTTCAAGAGGAAGATGGGCATCAAAGAGGCTCCTTATGGAGTTTGATAGCCATTTGGGCAAGAAACTGCTCTGGCCTGGACTCTTGCATAAACTGGACACAAAGAACCCACAGAGAAAGGACTGCTAAACTTGCCTAAAGGTGAGATGATCCTTCGGGATTCCTGATTCATAAAAGAGTCTGGTAGACATTCTACAGGATACAAAAGAAAGTGACTAAACTGTCTTTAAAATTTCCTGCTTTATAAAAAAGTCTGCTAGATACTATGGGCCTGTAGGTTGAAGATGGATGTCCCAATGGTACAAAAAACTTTGGGTGACTGTCCAGGAAGTGAGATGTCTCTGTCACTTCTAGAGTTTTGAAAGTTACTTACTTCTCATTTACTTAGGTAATATTATCTCCTTCTGGAGTCTTTGATGGAGTTGAAGAATGAATAGTTATAATTATAGTTTTCCTTAGTTATGATAAAAGATAAATATGGTAACTATAGTTCTTGCTTGATAACTGTTTTGTTTTATGTAATTTTACTATGTTAAAGTGAAAGCCTTTCCTTTTTGTTTAAACAGAAAAGGGGAAATGGTGTAGGAGGTCATTCTGTATTTGTGTTGCTTTCATTGGTTAATAAAAAAAACTGCTTTGGGCCTGGTGATAGGGTAGGCAGGGAGACAGAACTGAATGCTGGGAGGAAGAAAGCAGAGAGAGAGAGAGCCACTATGGAGCTGCCAGGTCAGTGATACTAAATCTTTCCTGGTAAGCCATGACCTTGTGGTAAACACAGATTAATAAAAATGGGTTAGATCAAGATGTGAGAGTTGGCCAAAAAGAGGCTAGATATAATGGGCCTGGCAGTAATTTAAGTAATACAATTTCTATGTGGTTATTTCGGGTGTAAGCTAGCCAGGACCAAAAGCTGGCCCTCTCTCCAGTAACTCTGTCTATTATTTCTTTGTTTTTACTTTTTTGATTGAACTGGCATGCGGGGGAGCTTATGCATGCTAGGCAAGGTCCTTACCACTTAGGCTTCAGGCAAAGCGCTCTCTTTTTTCTTTAGCCTGAGCGCTCTCTCTTTTTCTCTATACAGACACACACATGCAAGTGTGCATATGCTCACACTACTGTTTTTCTCAATGTGAATCAGGTTTATTCATGTTTAGATGCAGGGTGTGTGTGCTGGAGGAGGGGTGAGCTCAATATCTATCAAATGACAACCGCATGCAGAACTCTAAGTTGAGAACGCTAGGTTGATTATACTTTCATCTCACACCAGAACAACCCAGAAAACACTCTTTACAATTATATAATAATGAAAGTAAATTTCTGAGAATGGCTTGTTCTTCATCAATTTTTGCTGCTGTTGCGGACTTATTTTTATAATAAATAATGAAACATGTAAAAAGGTATTAATTCTCACTTGCTTCCTTATTTGTAAATTCCACAGTGATGTGGGATTCCCCTCTGTATGTTGTGAATACCATTTGTTAATAAAGAAACTGTTTTGAACCTGTGATAGAGTAGAGCAGATCTAGGCAGGAAAAACTAAACTGAATGCTGGGAGAAAGGAGGCAGAGTCAAAGAGAATCCATGGAGCTGCCACCAGAGACAGACATGCCGGAACTTTGCTGGTAAAGCCACTGCCACGTGGCACTATACAGATTAATGGAGATGGGTTAAATTAATATGTAAGAGTCAGCCAATAAGAAGCTAGAGCTAATAGGCCAAGAAGTGATTTATTTAATACAGTTTCTGTGTGATTATTTCAGGTCTGAGCAGCCAGGAACGAACAAGTAGCCTCTTACAAGTAGTTCTCTTACCATAGAACAGTCACTTTTAACTTCTTAACTTTTGACCTATACACAAAGTATGGACAGATACACACCTTTCCATGACACCTTAGTGGGTTTGCATAATTATGGCATTCTGGTGACTTCCCAGAAGCATGAGGCAGCTTCCTGCTACCAGCAAAGAGTTACAGAGACCAAACTTCAGACTGGCCCCATCAGTCCGCTCCTAGGAAGAGTTGGTAATTCTCTCTTTTAATATTTTTATTTTCTTCTTTTCTTTCTCTTATTGAATAGATTTTTGTTCTTTTCTTTCTCTTATTAAAAATAGATGTCTTCATACAGTGTATTCTGATTATGATTTCCCCTTTCCCAACTCCTCTGAGATATGATCTACCTTCTCTCCCATCAGAGTCCACACCCTTTCTGTCTCTACTTAGAAACCAAAAGGCATCCAAAGAATAACAATAAAATAAAATAAAACAAACAAATAGAAAAGAGTCAAAGAAAAATCATGAAATACACCTGTAAACCCAGAGACACACATATTCATACACATTGGAATCCCCTAAAAAAAAACCCTACAAGCTACAATATATATGAAAAGGACCTGTAAGGTTTTTAAAAAGTGTGTATATAATTCTTATGAGACAAGGAACCTCCAAAGATGCCACTGAGTTTATTTAGAGTTGGTCATCCACTGCTGGTTCAGGGGCCTGGCTGTATTCACCAGTGAGACCATTGGAAAGAACTGATTTGTCATTTGCAAGTGGCTGTCAACTGGACACAGCCTCCCAGTTGGGGTTGGGAGCCTGTGTCCACTTCTCCTTTCAGCTCTGGGACCCCATCTGGCACAGTCCCATGCAGACCCTGTGTCTCTGCACTCATACTGTTGTCAGCCCTGTTATGTTTAGAGGGCCTTGTCTCCTTGGTGTCACCCATGCCCTCTGGCTCTCACAGCCTTTCCACCTCCTCTCCCACTGGATTACCTGAGCCCTAAGGAGAGGGATTTGATGGAGATGTCCTAGTTAGGACTGAGGGTTCCAAGGTCTCTCACTTTCTACACAATGTGTGACTGTGGGTATTTGTTCCCATCTGCTGCAGAAGAAACTTTTCTGATGATGGCTGAGCAAAAACTGATCCATGAGTATAGCAGAATGCCATTAGGAGTCATTTTAAGTTATGTTCCTTTAGCAGAATAATAGTTTTTTGTTTCTGCTTGGGTCCCCAGCCTATCTCGTATCAGGTTCTTGGAACCAAGAGCATATTGGGTATGGGTACCTTCTCATGGAGTGGGCTTTAGATTCAGTCAGATATTGGTTAGTTACTCTCACAGGCTTTGAGCCACTATTGCATCAGAGTATCTTGCAGGAAGGTATTCATTGTAGAAAGAAGACTTTGTAGCTGGGTTGGTGTTTCCCTGTCTCTTTGGGTAGCATGATGAGAATCTTCAAATACCACAAAGACTAGCCCATAGGGATGAAGGCTCTAAGTACACACCAGCTCAACTTCTCCATATTCAGTGAGCTGTGTAGATGCTGTGTTCAACAATAGGGCCTTTCTGTCAGTTTGTGGAGACTCACCAACAGCGTTGGCAATAACCTGAGTTGTTTGGAGTACCCATTGTGCCCCTTTGGCCAACAACATTATTAGATGTAACCCATTCCTGGCAATCAATTTTTATTTGGTGACATCCAGGTGGAGCTCGATTTCCCCCATTATTTGGTAATTTCATTTAGGTGTCTTTATGCATGTGCATGTTATAGGAAGTTTCTACAGTACATCATTGACAGAGATCAAGGCAAAAACCCAAAGCGGGGACCTGAAACAGGGAAAAATGCCACTTGCTTTCTCACTGGTTGGCAGAGTCATGGTTAGCTAACTTTATTCTACAGCTCAAAATAACTAATGGAGGTTTGCACTTCCTACGGTGAGCTGGATCCTCCCAAATCAATCATCGTTCACGGCAATAGCCCACAAATGTATCCACCAGCCAATGTGATAGAAGCAATTCAGCTGAGGTTCCCTGCACCTGGTGCCCCTAGGTTATGTGGTTAACAGTAGGGCTGAGCAGGGCTGATCGTATACTCCTTTGTTCATCCCACACACACTGGTTTTCTTACTTTTTCATGCTACTCATATTTAAGGCCTTCTATTTTTGGCATAAACTTCTTTTTATTAATAGAGCAACTTTAGATGATCAGAATTTAACTAACCAACACCTTTTCTGAGCGTGCTCCTGAAATATAGGGATTTTAATTAGTGTGCCTTTTGGTGCCATAGCAGTGAATAGAGCAAGCTGGGAAATCACTTCATTCTCTAGGAACCTTTCCCAAATGAGCTCACTGATTGAGCACCAGGTATTAATGAAGTCCTGTTTTGTGAAACCCCCAATTTAAGAGAAGTGATAGGAGGGTGAAGAAAGAGGAGACTGCTTGTATTGACCTCAAAAGGAGATAAAAATGTATTTTCTGAGTTTTATTATTTTTTGACATTATCATTTCCTAATTCAAATCTGTTGGATTTGAAGACTAGGAAAGACTGAAGGGAATAGCTAATTAAAAATTTCTTCTCAATTAAATATCTGCAAAAGGTCCACAAGACATGCAGCTGTTCAGATCACATTTTCACTGTGAGCCAGCCCCAAATCTGGCCACTCATTCCCTTTTCCTTTCTGGTCCCTGAAAGGTCGTGTCCAAACTAATCTGTCCTAAGAGGAATGACAGATACTGCCCACTTCTCTGCTCTCACTCTTGGGTAACTGTTTATTGACAGTAACTCTAACACAGTACTTTCACCAGTCAAACTACTATTCTATTAAAGCATATAAAGGTTCAGTCCCAGTACAGGACAAAATAATCCTAGGGTAGTTTTTCCTCTAGTTGAGAAAGTATGTTAAAGAAGAAACTGAAAAGCTATGGCTTTGAGGAGAGAGGGAATGGGACTGTCTATAGTGTGGTTCCAGTCCTAGCTATTCTTCATCAAAAGCATGTAAGATTGTCCAGGCAGCTCTGGACCAAAAATGAATGAGGCTGAACATGAAGCCTGCAGGAAAATTGCTGAGAGACAGCACTGCTGACGCTAACTGAGATGAGAGGTTTAAAACAGACACTGTAGCCAGCTGGGACAGCTCATGGCTGTTGTTATAACACACCAGAGGCTGAGGCAGGATCCCCTCCAGGTCACAGGCAGCCCTGGGCTACAGCACAAGACCCTTTCTGAAAAGTTGAAAAAAGAGAGAAGGGCAGAGGTGGGTGGATCTCTGTGAGCTCAAAGCCAGCCTGGTCTACAGAGTGAGTTCCAGGATAGCTAGGACTGTGTCACAGAAAAACCCTGTCACAGACAAACAAGAGTACCGAAAAAGAAAAAAAGTGTTCTTTAGTTTATTTAATTCTCATTAGAAACATTGATCTTTGTCATTTCTGTCACATGGAGATTCTCCATGTAAAAAAATTCTGTCCACAAAACTCCACTCCAAATTCTGCAAGTTATTATTTAACAAAGATTATTGCCTCTGATGAGGCCCAATGTCCTCCTGTACGGTTTGGAAATATTTCCTGACCTCATTAAAGAAGTTTCTAAAAACTGGATGTAAATAGCAAGTGAGTAAACAAACAAACAAAAACTGTGAACCATTCACTATGTGGTAGACTTGGTGTAAGATGAACCGTTCACTGTGTGGTAGATTCAATGTAGGATGAAACATTCACCATGTGGTAGATTTGGTATAGGATGAACTGTTCACCATGTGGTAGATTCGGTGTAGGATGAAATGTTCACCATGTGGTAGATTCGGTGTAGGATGAAACATTCACCTCACCATGTGGTAGATTCTGTGTAAGATGAACCGTTCACCGTGTGGTAGACTCGGTGTAGGATGAAACATTCACCGTGTGGTAGATTCGGTGTAGAATGTACATCAGGTAATGTGGCAGGGTTTTATATAGAATTCACTTTTAGTGAGATGTTATATAATTCAATAAGCTTACATTTGGGGAGGGGGTAAAAGACTATTTTATCTTTTCTCTATTTTTATATTATACATCTGATAATCACTTACAAAGAAAAGCTTTCTGATACTATTCCAGAGGCATAAAACTTAGAGAAATCATATAGTTTGGTTTTTTCTCCAGGTGATAACAATGCTTACAGACTGATTTGGCACTGGGAACACCCTTCAGTGAAGACACTACAAATATCATATCCTCTAAATGAATAACACACCTCAAGGCTGTTATAAAAATAGTTTGGTTTACTTTTGCCACAGTAAAGTTTTGCCGCAGGTGGCATTCTCTGAGGAGCAATGTTGATTTGCTCTCTGCAGACGGCCCCTCCTTGTCTTCCACAGTCGGGACGATGCACAGCCTCGTGAACCCTAAGGTGGACACAGGCCTGCACTGAGCAAGGGCTCCATTCCATGCAGTGCTGGCCTCTCCATTGTACAGATGGGAAACCTCGGGATGAAAATGATGTTATTGTCTCTCCAATGAACATTTACGTCTCTCTGAAATGCCTATCTTGAAGCCTACCCTCCATGTGACAGGGGCTGGAGATGCAGACCTTGGAGGGTCATTAGTTCCTATGCCCTCCTGAATGGAATTAGCACCCTGTAGCACGTGTCTCACAAAACTCTGTTCCTCCTGTCACAGAGCGTGTGAGGAAGCTGGGAGAGTCCTTAACAGATGTCGCCTGTGCCTGTCCTTAGTGCTGAAACAGCTTTCACAATGGAAAGCAAAATTCCTTTGTTCGTACACTCAGTCTATGATGTTACAGTGCTGACCTGTAAAAGTTGAGCAATTTCACATCATTAAGACGGTTGGTCAAGCAGTGGGACCAGGACACTGCCCTCGTGTCAATTACTGTACTGTAACTCCAGCTCTCTAATGGGACCCCTCTAATGTGCTTTGAGATTGAAAACAGACTTCAGTCATTGGAAAGTTCCTTTTAATCGTGCTTTCCTGGGCTGGAGAGATGGCTTAGCAGTGCTTCTTTGCCCTCCTATGAGACCAAAAATCAGTTCCAGCACCCACACCAGTGGGAGACTCACCACAGCTGGTAAATCCAGCTCCAAGGGATCTGATGCCTTCCTCTGGCTTCTGTGGGTACCTGCTCCTACATGTAAATACACACACACACACACACACACACACACACACACACACAACACACACATGCACCACTAAAAATCAAGTAAATCATGACTAGAAAAGTGCCTTTTCCTGTGGCAATCCCCCACCCCCCGCTGCCCCTCAGTCCGGTCTCTTTCCTCCTCTTTCTCCTTTTCCATCTCCTTGTTCTTCTTTGTTCTTATGTGAAAACAGAAAGACAAAACTTTGGAAACAAGTAGAAAACAGAATACGTAATTCATGAGTAATGGCAGATTAATTAAATTCTGCCTTCTTCCTGCAAGCTTTATAGGGGGAAGAAGATATGGGCTTGGGCTTTATTGTACTATAAAATCTTGATTCTAATTCCTCGGGACAGGCTTCCTTTTTAAGCTGCCCATCTGTCTGCTGCTAGCAGAAATTGGCCATAGATCACTGGGTTGGTAAAGTGGGACATTCTGGAGTGGACACTGGAGCTGAGAAAGTAATATGTAACATGCTTGTTAGGTAGGACAGATAGCCCCCTGAACTCCCTGTCAACACACACACACACACACACACACACACACACACACACACACACACAGGCTTTCCTTATAACCTGTGAAATCACCACAGCATGTCCTATGCTTGAGGCTTATGAATATGAGAAAATAGAAGTGCATGAGACAGCCTTTAAGCACCTCCTTTGGGCACAGGACTATTGTACTGTTAGGAGGCCTGGGATTCCGGTCATTGAAGTTCTCACCATTGCAGATTTGGGCAGCGTCGCCACGAACACAAACACACAAACTGCGAGTAAACATATATTCTAAATACAGCAGTTGCACTGAGCATGAAGCTTTGGGATAAATCCCCTGAGTCGTCTCGACCTTCCTCCTCAACAGTCACTGCCCATTCCCTAGACAGATACATTTTAAAACTCTTCTCCTGTGGGGGACATGTGGAAGAGCTTAGCCTTATACAGTAAGGCCTTTGCACTCTCCCTGGCGTGTAAACTCCTAAGATGTGAATGAGTAACTCACAATGAAATACCTACTGAGGTATGACTCTCAGTTTCAAAGGCATTCACAAGAGCATCAGTGGCCAGGAGCCACCTCTAGAGCGCAAGACTTCATCCACCACTCATATATGTCCAGGGTGTTGTTTTCTGTCCATCTCATAATAAAGTACTAAGGAAACGAATATGACAAAAGTGTACAAAGCACTTCCTAATACCGTGTCATGTCAGCTACCTTCTGGAAAAGGGGGCCTCCTTACATCCCCGTGTGTCAGTGGTTGTCAGGCAGAAGGGCATCACTCAGTCTGAACTGACACCAAGGAAGAGGGTTTAGATGGGCGGAACTTAAGTCTAGAACACTGCGTGTGAGAAGGGACGGGGCATGATTCAGTCTTATTGCAGTGCTGCAGTGGGTGGTGAGTCTCCTCGTACCGTCTCACCAGAGTTCTGGGTAACAGCTACACATGCATCACAATGACAAGGGAGAGATTCACTGCACTTCGACAGTGGTTGCTAACAATAACGACATTTGAGGGAATAGCTGTAATATTACTGTAGTTGGGCACTTCCGTGTTCTGTTAAAATAGATTATGCCCCTTTGTCTCAATGGCATAAGGACATTGTTTATGGTCATTTAGCTAGAAAACCATGAAAACAGGATTTGAATACATGGAGTTGATTCCAAAGCGTTCATTGATTTAACGGAAAAGAGAACATGTTTACAACTGTGTAGCACTGTGAGATGATTCAGAACACACGGAATATGAGGACCTTCATCACCCTGCCATTTAGCTTATTTTCTTGTCTGCCCCCTGTGTAAGCAGGGTCCTGGTGCTGATAACCTAGGAAACAGAATGTACTAGCCAATCAGATGACTCCAAAGATCAGAGTCAATGTATCTATTCATAAAGTTAGGACAGTCAGAAGGAATTTCTCCATCATAATAATAAAATGTTTCTTTAGTGTATTACACTTAGTTGAAAAGCATGGGTAGGGTACGGTTGTCTTCCTCACACATTCACACTGCTCACACACGCCCACTTACCCTGCATATTGTCTCAGGACTGACACTGAACAGTACATTTTCCCATAGAGTCACATGGAAGCACCCCTGTGTAGGCAGTAGTGTGTATACCTGACCAGGGCTTTTCTAGGGCCTGACTCTTAGGTTGCAGAGCACGAGCAGACGTGGCTCAGAATTTCTTCCAAGAAGCTGTTTGGATGCCCTGGCTGGAGCCTTCACCAAAGTCAACGAACAAAATTAATGAACCACATCGTGTGTCTCCGCGTGTGTCTCTCTGTCACAGTATCACAGGGCAGAGATGATAAGGACAGCCCAAGCAAAGGGAGCCCAGAGAAAAGCGCCTTGCGGTACAGCAGGGTAGACTCGTAGCGAGTGATGTGGTACAGAATTAATGGTATCTTGTGAGTTGGAAAAAATGTCTAAGACCATGATCTTTACCAAGAACGGCATTTGCTTAGCCTTTTTTTTAAAAGACTTACTTATTTTCCTGTGCATGGATGTTTTGCTGCATGTGTGTCTGGGCACCACCACATGTGTGCAGTGCTCATGGAGGACAGAAAAGGGCACCAGATTCTCTGGAGCTGCAGCTACAGTCTTATTCATGATTCTTTTCTCACATATTTGAGCTGTTTATATATGTAAATGGATTTCCAGATGAATTTCAGAATATTTTATTTTTATTATTATCACTATCATTATTGAGTGGGTTATTTGTGGGTACAGTGCATCATGTGTGGGTCACATGTCAAGGTTGCATAAGCAGATCAAAGGACAACTGTGTGAAGCGGATTCTTTCCTTCCACTTTGAAGGGGACTTGAAATGAGGTCATCAGGCCTGTACAGCATGTGCTTTTATCCGCTGAGCCATCTCAACCCATGGATCTGCTAATATTCATTAATAAATAACTTTTTGTAAATTCCATTGTTTCTGCAAGGAAGAATTTATATCTTTATGCCATCAAATCTTCTCAACTAAAAAACTAACATGTTGTTGGCTTATGTCTATCATCAAATGAAGCTTGCTTTCATAAATGCTTTATGTTTCCTGTTCATTTCATTCCTGGATGTGTCATCTAGGACTAGAATTGGGTAAAAGTCCAAGAAATTCAAAATAGTAGGATTTTAACTCTGCAAAGCATCTTCTTCTTTGGTGAAGGTCACAGAGTCCCCAAGACTCCAGGTTCCTTCAGGCTCTCCTACCACCAATCTTTGATAACTATCTGGGATGGTGTTCCTTGGGCTGGTATCTTCTCTCTTAACATTTGAAAACATGCTGTGAATTCTGATCCTCACAGCATCATGTAACCGCAAGTGTGGTCACTATTGTGTCCACAGTCCAGGATGCAAAACTGGAGGATATCTTACTAGGAAGCCTTTTAGGAACTGATCCGGAACAATTCTGCTGCTATCCGTCTGAATTTTTCCTGCAAGAACAGGCTGTCACAGGAAGAATGAAGCACTACCTACATTCTTGGAGGCCAGGAACGAGTTAAAGCAGGATGAGGAGGAAAGAGAGGCCAGAGTACAACCAGCAGCTTCTCCTGCAGCAGGTGCAGCACAGCCTTGGCGGCCAACACAAATACACACCGTCTTGCATGCCCCTTCATATGATTGTGTGAACACAGAGAAAACCTTCCATAATTTGAGAAAGTCTTCAAAGTGACCAAGATCCAAATCCAACTCGGTGTCATTTAGGGACAGTCCTGCATTCTCTGCCCATTTCAGCTTTTCACGTCTGAGGATATTTGTGGAATTTTGGGTCAAATGTTTCATCTTTCCTTGGTCCAGCAATAAAAGATGCGCTGTCAGAATCCTGGAGCACTGGAACCCACCTTACCCCCTCCCGTTCCTGATAGTCATCGCTGTCCATATTTCCCTGTCCAGAAGTCGTCTTTTCAGAGGAACTTCCATCATATCAAGTTGGGTTTGTGAGGTATTGGTTGTGCTATGTCTAAATCTTCATCAATATGAGGGATACATAACACAGCAGAGGTTTTCTGCTTGCACATGCTTGTTGTTTGAGAGTAAACAAGAAGATAAATACAAAAGGTAAGTAAAGAAATCACCTACAGCTCTCTGTAATTAAATAAATATTACTTTCACTCTCCCTTCCCGCTTCTTCCCCTTTTCTCCTTTTCCTTCATGGTGGCTGAGAGATGTAAGGTGGATTGATTTGTACAGTGTTGCTGTTAAATTACCCATTCTGCCACCTAGAGTGTTCAAACCCTTCCCACATCATTAATCTCAACTACTGAGCTGATGGGAATTGGACCCTACAAACAGGTTGTCTACCAAAGGAGATGTCCCCAGGCAAATACTTAGAATAGTTTTACTTAGCAAGCCATACTGTTGTTGGTTTGTTTTTGTTTTTTAAAATAAATCAAATAAAAAAAATCAACAGTCTGTTTTCCCCATAGACTGATAAAATGGCCCAGAATGTGCTGAAATTGAGACGAAAATAAATCACTTTGGACATTTTTACTTCCTGAAAAATCTAGCAACTAGTGAAGTGCGGGGAAAACTCTGTGATACATGGGTGTGCAGATAATCCTACCTGCAATCACCCAAGCTCAGCTGTGGCTCAGTGCTGGTCCTCATCTATGCACTGGAAGATAGCACAGTGGTCAACAGGATGGGCACTCTTGGTGCTCAATTTCACCTTTCCCCATCACAACTTTAGCTACTTCATGTGTTTCTATAAAGCTAGGTTTTCTCATCTTCTGACCAGGAACAATAGTAACACTTTCCTATGAAGTGTTGTGCACATTTAGTAGACAGCACAATTACAGGTAATAAACTATAGTGGAGTCCATAGGTAGTATACAGTAAAATAGTATTATTATTACTGCTAATATTTCTACCATGTCACCTGCCATCTCTGATCTCCAAATAATATGGGATGATACAGATATGCTTATTCTTAGTATGCAGAAGTATCATTTAGAAGAGATTTCTTTTCACAATGTCAGAATTTATTGAATAACTGTAAGTTTGTAAGGCATAATAATGTTGTGGCCTATTGCTTAACAGTACCAATAGCACTTAATAGCTGGCTATTTTCAATTCTTTTGTTTCAGCCTCAATTATTAATACTCTCAGATCACATATTACATATTATATCGGTATATGCATATGTATGCAGGCAGACACACATATATTATAGAATGGTTACAAAGGGGCTACAGAAGCTGCAGAGTTCAGAAAGGCCTTCCTGGAGGCTGAAGCAGAACGACAACATAGATGCATAGAAGCAGAGTGTCACTGCTGGTGCCTATAGGTTCTCAGGAGAAAGGAAGAGGTGACCTAGCCACCTAGCTGAAACACAGCCTAATTGCTCTGAAGCAAGTGAATGGGTCTTGTTTAGAACCACTACATTTTGCTGTGGTTTGTTATACAGCAATCACTAGCTGATACAGTTTAATATGATTTTCCTACACAATTATTTTTTTCTCTTAAACAATTTACAGGCCTAGAGTCATGCTTGTACGCGTTTTTTTTATTGTACATATGCTGGATGTTGGCACAGACCTTTCTCTCTGGGCTTGCCAAGTTGCTATTCAAATGAAGAGACTTTTCTTGGAAAGGAGGGAAGCTGAAGTACAGAGAATAAACCACATGATCTCATGAAGAACAAGACAAATCTGTAATTCCTGGTGACTTATTCTTGAAACTCAGCGAGGAAAAAAAACCTTGCACTGATATTATCAAAGTAAAGTTGAATGTGAGCTTGGCTTAAATGACTAGGATTCTGGGATGCTGCTCGTCACAGCATGTCATCTGAGGATCAGCAGCATGTGGGAACCTGGGCAAAGAATGGTCCTGCTGTGTTTACTCTCAGGAAATGATAGTCACCTCTGCTCTGTCAATGACCTAGAAACTGGAACCCCTAGGCTGGTGGTAGAAACCTAGGCAACAGCTGGATGAGCCTGTATCCTTGCCAGTAGACATGAAACCAACCAAGGGATGTAAAAGTGTAAGAACATTGAGGAGTTGAGAAATTTGAAAAATAAAAGATATTTATTTAAAATAATTGTACTTTGGGGCCAATGAGATGGCTCCGTGGATTTAAGGACTTGCCACCAAGCCCCAGGACCCACACAATGGAAGGAAGTTGTCTTCTGACCTCTTTTATTCTGTGGCATATGCCTGCACACATACTCTAATGAATATGATTTTTAAAAATAAGAAACAAAAATATTATAATTGTAGTTTCATTTTCAAGGCAGAAAAGTAGAGAGAGGAGGGAGAGAAGGGAAGGAGAGAGGGAAGGAGGGAGGGAGGGAGAGACTTATTTTACAAGATCAAGCACATCTTTTCAAAAGTACAAACCAGAAGCCACAAAAGCATTGCTGGTTGATAAAAACGAAACTCCCGTGATTCCTAGCATAGGAAACGCTATTGAGAGAAGGCTAGACAGGTGTTCTTCTCAGATCTGAGAATGCCTGTAAATGATACAGCAGAACACTTCATTGAGAAAATATGCCACAGTATTTTTACTTTGTTATCTTTCATTTTCTTTCAACCCAGTGTAATGAATGCTATCTCCTCGTTCAGTCATTCTTAGTAAAGCCTTCAGCATTTTCCAGTGGAAATATTTTGATCTTTCTTTTTCATTACCAGTAAGCACCACTTGATGACAATGTACATATCAGTAAACTCCTCATCTGCCATGAAATCTGTAATCTAGATTCTTCCATCCCCCTCACAAATTACTGCTCTCTTATTAGATTGTATTTAATTATAAAAATGTCCTTATTAACTTATTATTTGACAACTTCATACATGTGTACATTATACATACGACCCTCTTTCCTTTACTACCCTTCTCTCGCCGTCCCCTTTTCACAAGTCCCCATCCCACTCAGGCTCATCTTTGCTTTCTGAACCACTGAGTTTAATAAGAGTAGTGGTGCTGTCCATTGGAACATTTACAACCCACCAAAAGCTAGCCAGGCAGTGGTGGTGCATGCCTTTAATCCCAGCACTCAGGAGGCAGTTCAAGGCCAGCCTGGTCTACAAGAGCTAGTTCTAGGACAGGCTCCAAAGCTACAGAGAAATCCTGTCTCAAAAAACCAAAACTAAATAAATAAATGAAACCTCATCAAAAGCTAGATCACAAAACAAAAACAAAACCAAAAAACAATGATTTCCTCTCTTTCATCAGCCATTGGATTGGGATCTCTTAGATTCCCTGGGCTTGGCTGGGCCTCACAAGCAGGGTCCTCCCTCCCTTACTCACTCGCTCAGTCCTATGCCTATGCAAGCCTTACATAGGCAACAGCAGCTGTTGTGAGTATGCAAATGCCACAACCATGCCATGCCCATAAGACAGCATTTCACTGTGCTCCCCGCCATTGTTTGATTCTTACATTTATTCTACTCCACCCTCCCCAGATGTTCCCTGAACCTTCAGGCTAGGTGATATGGTAGCCACAGTTAACTGTGAGCACTCAGCAGTCACTTGGTTTTGTCATCTTGACCATCAGTGGGTATCTACATTAACCACTGTTGTAAAGAGAAGTATCTTTGAGCAAATCTGACAACAGCACTAGTCTATGAGCATTTTAAATACGATATCTATGAGACAATTTGACAATAGGCCCTTCAACAAAACTAAAGGAGTATTTTCAGAGAAAGCAACCTCCACAGGAGTGGCAATGGACATTTGCAGATCAGGACTGAGCCAGTGACCTGGTCCAGAGCAGACCTGAGACAGCATCTCCATGTCTGATGTCAAAATGCTCTTCAGATCTCCAACTCTGTTCAGCTTTGTTGACTGCAACATACTTCATTGTCTTGAGCTGGTTCCACTCCCTGTTCTCAGCTTTCCTCAGTAGGTATCCCATGACTCTGGCATCTCTAACATCTTGGGATCTCCAAGGAAATCCAGGCTTCAACTTCACAACATCACACAATGACCACTCTACTATCCCTCCATTTAGGGACACCCCTGACACATGCCTGGCCTCAGCGACTTTCTTTTAGGCATTGAGGCAAATTCCATAATCTGTTTCTTCTATCCTTGACTCTAAAGTTAGAACCATGTGACCAAAGCTATCAAGTTCTGCTGCTTACTGAGGCTAGAACATGCCCCATTCATTCAATTACATCTTTGCCAGCTTTCTGTCCTTCACTGAACAAACTTAACTGTCCTGACACTGGACCTCTAGGCCAAGTTGGCCTCAAACTCAAAGAATCGCCAGCCTCTGCCTTCCCAGTGCTGGGATGAAAGATATGCCCCACCACACCTAGGGCTCAGCTTTTCTCTAGCTCCTTTTCACAAGTAGGAAACTTAGCTGAGTGGGAAATTACCCTGAGGCCACCATTCCCTATATTTCATTTCTTAATTCGTTTATCTCCTTGAACATACTTAGTTCCATTCTATTTCATGTTGCTCTTTTTCTCCTCAAAATTTACATTTTGTAATTTACCCTGCTCAGCTTGCTCTTTTTCATTGTAAATCTTTATAAGCACGAACACTAGTATCCACATGATATAATCTATATTAAGTTGTTTTGAGATTTTCTCTGCTAATGTAATTAATCCAAACTCTTCACTTTAGCCTCAGGTAGACTCTTCAGACAAGGGCTAAAGGCAGTCACTTTCTTCACCAAAATATCACAGAAATGATTTCTAGGAAACATCCTAAAATTCTTCTCCATTGAAATCTCTTGAATGATCCCCCACATAGTTCAAATAACTCTTAGTACCACGGTCTTCCATGTTCATACTAGTATGGCCCATTCAGCAGTGCCTAAAGTATTCTACTGCTTTCCTAACTCAAAGTACCAAGTCCAAATTCCACACAAAAATATGGTCAAGCCTATCACAGCAATACCCCAGGCCCTGGTACCAACTTCTGTCTTAGTTAAGGTTTTTATTGCTGTGAAGAGACACCATGGCATGGTACTGGAGAGATAGGCAAGAATCCTATATCTCGCAGGCAACAGGAAGTTGACTAGACACTGGGTGGTATCCTGAGCACAGGAGACCTCAAAACCCACCCCACAATAACACAATTCATGCAACAATGCAATGCCTATTCCAACAAAGTCACACTTCCTAATAGTGCTATTCCCTATGAGATTATGGGGACCAATTACATTCAAACAACCATGGGGTCCTAGGTTTTCTGGGAAAAGGAGGGCCCCAGCCTTGATGTGGAGTAGAGAGACTCTCAGGGTCCTAGCTTTCCCTGAGCATTTATACACTGATGAAGAGACATTTTCATCAGTGGTCCAGCCACTGCAAGGTTTCCAAACCCTTTAGACAAATCTTCACCATGCTTCTGTAAGTAACACCAGTGAAACCCATTAGCATGCTACACCCACATACAGACCCATAGAGGCACACACACATGCACATACACTAGCAGGCACACACACATATACAGAAATATGTAGACCCATGCACATACACGCATATGGCACACACACATATACAGAAATATGTAGACCCATGCACATACACGCATATGTCTCCCACACACAAGCACACTCGATGTTTTAGTTAGGGTTACTATTACTGTGATGAACCACCATTTACCAAAGCAACATAGAGAGTAAAGGGTTTACACTTCCACATCACTGTTCATTCTCACATGCTGTCATTATATGTCAGAACAGGAACTCAAACAGGGCAGAAACTTGGAGGCAGATGCCATGGAGGAGAGCTGCTTACTGGCTTGCTCCTCATAGCTTGCTCAGTCTCCTTCTTTCCTTCCTTCCTTCCTTCCTTCCTTCCTTCCTTCCTTCCTTCCTTCCTTTCTTCTTTTCTTCCTTTTGAATTTTTAAGTATCATCTCTGTATTTATTTATTCTTCTCTCATATATTACATCCTGACCACAGTTTCCCCTATCTCTACTCCTCCTAGTTACCCCTCCCCTCCCACAGATCCACTGCTCCTCTGTTTCTCTTCAGAAAAGAGCAGACCTTCCAGGGATATCAATTGAACACAGCATAACAAGTTTTAATAAGACTAGGCACATAACCTTACATCAAGGCTATATGAGTGCTATGGGACAATAGTTTGTACCCTGTCAACTGTATTTTAATAAAATGCTGATTGGCCAGTAGCCAGACAGGAAGTACAGGTGGGACAACCAGGCAGAAAGTAGAGGCAGGGAGATGAGAAAAGGAAAATTCTGAGAATAGGAAAGCCCATTCTTCTGCAGTCCTGATCCAGCCACAGAGCAAGCAAGATGTAACCACCTCACCGAGAAAGGTACCAAACCACGTGGCTAACATAGACAAGAATAATGAGCTAATATAAGTTATAAGAGCCAATAAGAAGCCTGAGCTAATGGGCCAGTCAGTTTATAGTTAATGTAGACCTCTGTGTGATTTCTTTGGGACTTAACGACTGCAGGAACTGGGCAGAACAGAAACCTCAGACAACAGATGAGAGAACCCAGTAGGAGGAAAGGGGTACCAAGAGCAGGCAAAAGAGTTAGAGACACCCCCATTCCCATTGTCAGGAGTTCCACAAACAACAAGCTACACAGACATAACATATATGCATAAGACCTGGCTCAGACCCATACAAGATCTGTCATTGTCTCTTCAGTCTCAGTGAAGCTTTCTGATCCCTGGTTATTTGTTCTTATGGTGTGCTTGACCCCTCTGGCTCCAACAATCCTCCCTCCCCCATTTCCTTAGCTCATTTTGGCAATGGGTCTCTACATCTGCTCCCTTCAGTTGCTAGATGAAGCCCCTCTGATGACAATTGGGCTAGGCTCCAGTCTATAACAGAATATCACTAGGAAGAATTTCCTTGACTATTGTATTTTAATTTTGAAGCTGTGTTTCGTTATATCCTGGGTCTCTGGGCTATTCTGCCTCTGGTTCCTGGCCATTCAGGCAGTGTCAGATATGGGCTCCCTCTTGTGGTTTTGTGTCAAGTTGAACTGATCACTGGTTGATTACACCCACAAGTTCTGTGCCACAATTACCCCAGCATATCTTGCAAACAGGACAAATTGTAGGTCCAAGGTTTTGTGGCTGGGTTGGTGTCCCTATCCCTCCACTGGAATCCTTGCCTGATTACAGAAGGTAGCCAGTTCAGGCACCATATCCTTCCTCCATTACTAGGAGTCCTCTCTAGAGTCACCCTCATAAGTTCCAGATAGTTTCCACTGCACTAGGTTTCCACATCAATCCCCAAATGCCCCCATTCCAGTCACCTCTCCCATTATTCTTCCCTCCACCCACCCCCTGCCTCTTCCCTTGTGTTCCCATCTTTGCCTGCCGCCAGTCCACCTGTGAAATCTATTCTATTTCCCCTTCCCAGTGAGATGCATGTGTTCCCCCTTTGAGCACTCCTAGTCTCTTTGAGTCTGTGGATTGTAGCATGAGTGTCCTTTATTTAACAGCTAATATCTGTTTATGAGTTAGTATATACCATATTTGCTTTTCCAGGTCTGGGTTACCTCACTCAGGATGATTTTTTTTCTAGCTCCATCCATTGGCCAGCAAATTCCAGGATGTTATTTTTTTAAACAACTGAGTAATACTTTATTGTGTAAATGTGCTAATATTTTTATCAAATCTTCAGTTGAGGGGCATCTAAACTGTTTCCAGTTTCTGGCTATTATGAATTAAGTTGCTAAAAACATAGTTGAGCAAGTGTTTTTACAGTAAGATCGAGTATACTTTGGCTATATGCCCAAAAGTGATATAGCTTGGTCTTGAGGTAGATCAATTCCCAACTTTCTCAGAAACTGCCATATTTGTTTCCAAAGTGGCTGTACAAGCCTGCATTCACACAAGCAATGGAGGGGTTTTCTATTTTCTCTGCATCCTCTCAAGCATAAGCTGTCACTTGTGTTTTTGATCGTCACCATTCTGACAGATCTAAGATGGAATTTCAGAGTCATTTTGTTCTGCGTTTCCTTGATGGCCAAGGATGTTGAACATTTCTTTTAAGTGTTTCTCAGCCATTTGAGATTCCTCTGTAGAGAATTCTTTGTTTAGATCTGTACCACATTTTCTTAATTGGATTATTTGGTTTGTTTATATCTAATTTCTTGAGTTCTTTACACATATTTGGATATTCTCCCTCTGTCTGGTATGGATTTGCTGAAAATCTTTTTCCATTCTATAAGCTGACTCTTGTGCCAATGTGTTCAAGGATGTTCCCCACCTTCTTTTCTATCATGTTCAGTGTGTCTGGTTTTATGTTGAGGTCTTTAATAGACTTGGACTTGAGTTTTGTGCAGGGTGACAAGTATGAATCTATTTGCATTCTTCTCCATGAAGACCTCCAGTCTGAGCAGCATCATTTGTTGAAGATGCTCTCTTTTTCCCACTGTATAATTTTGACATCTTCATCAAAAATCAAGTGGGCAGAGGTGTGTGGATTTACTTCTGGGTCTCTGATTCAACTGCATTGATCAGCCTGCTTGTTCTTACACCAATACCATGCAGTTTTTAATACTATTGCTCTATATAGTACAGCTGGAAAATAGGGATGGTAAAGACCCATATCTATTACCCTGCAAAAAACGCAAGTTCAAGTGGATCAAAGACCTCAACATAAACCCAGATACACTGAACCTGATAGAAGAGAAAGTAGGGAATAACCTTGAATGCATTGGCAAAAATCTTGCTTAGGGTTTTTATGCTGTGAAGAGACACCATGACTATTGACAATTCTTATAAAGAAAATATTTAGGAGGACTTCTTGCTCCTGTACAGAGGAGATCCATCCAGAGGGGTGAGTGTGCACCTGCCCAGCCAGGTGGTTCGGGAGCCCAGTGCAGGCTGCAGCTGATTCTTTGTTCCACACGACCCAACCCTGCCCTATTGTCAGCAAGGTCCTTGGCCCAGGAAGAGTTCCTGCTCCTGCACTGGGGAGATCCATCTAAATGGCACTCCTTTCCATCTGCTGGGTCTTTAGATCCACCAGCACAGCCAGCTCCACTGTTGAGGGGTCATGAGAAAGGGCAGACCAAGAAAATCCCCCAAGTACACAAGCAGTTACCATCAATCATCAAAGATTGGACCAAGATGCCAAGAATCTCCTGGATGCATTTGAAGAAAAAGATGGGCAGGCGCCAATGCAAGAATTCCTCCAACAACCTGAAAAGCAACATGACAAGACCAGAATCCAGTGAACATGCAACAGGAAGACATGAACACCCTATTCAAGAAGAAGTAGAAGAAATCAACTTTAAACATAGCATTATGAAAATTATAGAGACCCTTAAACAGGATGTGAAAAACCCCTTTAAAGAAATGGATGAGAAGACAAACAAAAAGTTAGAAGAAATGAATAAATCTTTCAAAGATATGCAAGAAAACCAAAAGAAAAGCAATCAAACAGGTAATAGAAACAGTTCAAGTCTTGAAGACCGAAATGGAGGGAATGAAGAAAACACAGATTGAGGGATGGCTAGATATGGAAAATCTGGGTAAATGAACAGGAACTACAGAGACAAGTATAACCAACAGAATACAAGAAATAGAAGAAAGAATCTCAGATGCTGAAGATACTATAGAAGAAATAAACTCATTGACCAAAGAAAACAGCAAATCCGACAAACTCTTAACACAAAACATCCAGGAAATCTGGGACATCATGAAAAGACCAAACTTAAGAATAATAGGGGTACAAGAAGGATAAGAATTACAGCTCAGTGGCCCAGAAAATATATTCAACAAAATTATAGAAGAAAACTTTCCCAACCTAAAGAAGGATATTCCTATGAATGTACAAGAAGCATACGGAACACCAAATAGGCTGGATTAAAAAAACCCATTCCCTCACCATAAAATAATCAAAACACAAAACATACAGAATAAAGAAAGAATATTAAGAGCTGCAAAGGAAAAAGGTCAAGTAACATATAAAGGTAAACCTATCAGAATTACACCTGACTTCTCTATGGAAACCATGAAAGCCAGAAGGTCTTGGATAGATGTGCTGCAGAAACTAAGAGACCATGGATGCAAGCCCAAACTACTATACCCAGCAAAGCTTTCTTTCACCATCGATGGAGAAAACAAGATATTCCAGGATAAAAACAAATTTAAGCAATACATAGCCACAAACACAGCCTTACAGAAAGTACTAGAAGGAAACCATAACTAAAGGAAGCAAACAACACCCAGAATAACACAGACAGCTAACAACCCTACACCAGCACAACTCAACGAAGGGAAACACACAAATCCTACCACCCAAAAAATAAATAACCGGAGTTAACAACCACTGGTCATTAATATCACTTAATATCAATGGACTCAATTCACCTATAAAAAGGCACAGATTAAGAGAATGGATACGAAAAGAGGATCCAACATCTACTGTTTACAAGAAACACACCTCAACCACAAAGACAGACATTATCTCAGAGTAAAGGGTTGGGAAAATGTTTTTCAATCAAACGGCCCTAAGAAACAAGTGGGTGTGGCTATACTAATATATAATATATAACAAAATTGACTTCAAACTAAAATCAATCAGAAGAGATGGAGATGGACACTATACTCACAACAGGAATAATCTATCAGGATGAAGTCTCAATCCTGAATATATATGCCCCCAATATGAAAGCACCCACATATGTAAAAGAAACATTACTAGAACTCAAAGCATACATCAAACCTCACACACTAATAGTAGGAGATTTCAACACTCCTCTCTCACCAATGGAGAGGTCAACCAGACAGAAACTTAACAGAGAAATACAAGAACTAACAGATGTAATGAATCAAATGGATTTAATAGACATATATAGAACATTCCACCCAAACAGGAAAGAATATACCTTCTTCTCAGCATCTCATGGAACCTTCTCAAAAATTGATCACATACTCAGTAACAAAGCAAACATCCACAGATACAAAAAAATTGGAGTAACGACCTGTGTCTTATCAGATCACCATGGAGTAAAGTTAGAATTTAACAACAATTCCACACCCAGAAAGCCTACGAACTCATGGAAACTGAACAGTCAACTACGGAACCACTCCTGGGTCAAGGAAGAAATACAGAAAGAAATTAAAGTCTTCCTTGAATACAAGAAAATAAAGACACAACATACCCAAACCTATGGGACACTATGAAAGCAGTGCTAAGAGGAAAGTTCATAGCACTTAGTACCCACATAAAGAAAACGGAGAAAGCACACATTAGTGACTTAACAGCACACCTGAAAGCTCTAGAAAAAAAAGAAGCAGACACACCCAGGAAAGAGTAAAAGACTGGAAATAATCAAACTGAGGGCTGAAATCAACAAAATAGAGACACATAAAACAATCCAGAGAATCAATGAAACAAAGAGCTGTTTCCTAAGAAAATCAACAAGATTGACAAACCCCTATCCAAACTAATCAAAAGGCAGAGAGAGAACACTCAAATTAATAAGATCAGGAATGAAAATGGGGACATAACAAAAGACACTGAGGAAATTCAGAGAATCATTAGGTCTTACTACAAAAGCCTGTATGCCACAAAATTGGAAAATGTAAAAGAAATAGACAGATTTTTAGATAAATATCATATACCGAAATTAAATCAAGACCAGGTGAACAATTTAAATAGAACTATAAGTCGTGAGGAAATAGAAGCTGTCATCAAAAACCTCCCAACCAAGAAAAGCCCAGGACAAAATGGCTTTAATGCAGAATTCTACCAGAACTTCCAAGAAAAGATAATACCTATACTCTTTAATGTGTTTCACATAATAGAAACAGAAGGGTCATTGCCAAACTCTTTTTGTGAAGCTACAGTTACCCTGATACCAAAACCACACAAAGACGCAACCAAGAAAGAGAATTACAGACCAATCTCACTCATGAACATAGATGCAAAAATTCTCAATAAAATGCTGGCAAAAGAACACATCAAAAAGATCATCCATTATGATCAAGTAGGCGTCATCCCAGAGATGCAGAGCTGGTTCAACATCTGAAAATCTACCAATGTAATCCATCATATAAATAAACTTCAAGAAAAAACCATATGATCATTTCATTAGATGCTGAAAAACCATTTGATAAAATTCAACAGCCCTTAATGATAAAGGTCTTGGAGAGATTAAGGATACAAGAATCATATCTATTTGGATGCACACCTTCCTAGGCCTGGATGGAGAGGGGAAGAGGGAAGGCCTTGGACTTCCCACAGGGCAGGATACCCTGCCCTCTTGTAAGGATGGAGAGGGAGGGAGGAGGGTTATTGGGGAGCAGGAGTGGAATGGGAGAAGGGGAGGAAGTGTAAATTTTTGAATAGAAAAATAAAAAAAAGAAAATATTTAATTGAAGGGACTCACACTTACAGAGGTTCAGTCCGTTATCCCCATGGCAGCAGACAGGCAGATGTGGTTCTGGGACTGAGAGCTCTTATATTTTGATGGGCAGGCAACAGGAAGTCAACTGACTGTCACACTGAGCAAAGTTTGAGCAAAAGAGACTTCGAGGCCAAACCCACAGTGACACACTTGCTCCAACAAGGCCACATCTCCTAATAGTGCCATTCCCTTTGGTGACTCTTTTCTTTCAAACCACCACAGCACAGGAGACAACTTCCTGCACAGAACATCAATTGCACAGGCACAAAGATTGAAATTTAATAAATGGAACTTCATAAAACTGAAAGGCTTCTGTAAGGCAAAGAACTCCATCAAAAGCACAAACAGCAGCCTAAAGAATGGGGAAAGATCTTCACCAACCTCACATCTGACAGAGGTCTGATTTCCAAAATAAAGAAGTCAAGAAACTAAGCATCAACAAATCAAATAATCCAATTAAAAAATAGGGCACAGATCTAAACAGAGAATTCTAACAGAGGAATCTCAAATGGCTGAGAAACACTTTTAAAAAATGTTCAACACACCTTAGCCATCAGGGAAATGCAAATAAAAATCACTTTGAGATTCCATCTCACAACTGTTAGAACAGCAAAGATGAAAAACACAAGTGACATCTCCTGTTGGCAAGGATGTGGAGCAACCGGGACACTCTCCACTGCTGATGGGAGTGAAAATTTGTATAGCCACTTTGGAAAGCAATATGGCAGTTTCTCAAAAAATTGGGAATGAGCCTCCCTCAAGACCCAGCTATACCACTCTTGAGCATACACCCAAAGGATGTTCCAACCCACCACAAGAACACTTGCTCAACTATGTTCATAGCAGCTTTATTTGTAACAGCCAGAACCTGAAAACAACCTATATATCCCTCAACTGAAGAATGAATAAAGAAAATGTGGCACATTTACATAATGGAGCATTACACAGCTGTTTAAAACAATGACATCAGGAAATTTGCAGGCAAATTGATGCAGCTAGAAAATATCATCCTGAGTGAGGTAATCCAGAACTAGAAGGCAAACATGGTATGTATTCACTTATAAGTGGATATTAACCATATATAAATAGATAGCCTTTCTACAATCCACAAACCCAGAGAAGCTAAGTAACAAGGAGGGCTCAAGCGAGGAAGCATGATTCTCACTGTGAAGGATCAATAGAATAGGCATCACCAGTAGGTTAGAGGAGGAGTTGGGGGAGATGGGAACAGGAGGCATGTGGGGAGGGATAGAGGGAGAGACAAGTGGAATGGGGGTGTCTCTGAGACAAACTAGAAACCTAGTTCAATGGAAATTCCCAGGAATCTATGAGGGTAATCTTAGCTAAGACACCTAGCAATGGGAGATAAGGAGCCTGAACTGGCCATGTCCTGTAACCAGGCAAGACTTCTAGTGGAGGGATTGTCACACCTGCTCAGCCACAAAACCTTAATCTACAATTGGCTCTGCCTACAAGATGTGCTGGGGTAAATGTGGCACAGAAATTGTGGGAGTGACCAACCAATGACTGTTCTAGCTTGAGAGCCATATCATGAGAGGAAGTCCACCCCTGGCACTACCTTGAGAACCAGGACGCAGAGGGTGACTGTCCCAGAGACCTAGGATAGAACAAAACACGACTAGAAAAAAGTCAATGAAATGATTCCTAATGATATTATGTTATACTCACATATTGGTACCTAGCCCAAATGTCATCAGAGAGGCATCATCTAGGAACTGATGGAGACAGATACAAAGAGCCACAGCCAAACATTAGACAGAGCTCAGAGAATCCTGTGGAAGAGGGGAGAAAGGATTGTAGGAGCCATAGAGGTCAAAGACACAAGAAAGTCCACAGAATCAACTGACTTGGGCTTACAGAGACTGAACTAACAACCTGGGAGTCTGCATGGGACTGACCTAGACCCTCTATGCATGTGCTATAATTGTGTAGCTTGGTCTTCTTATGGGATTTCTAACAGTGGGATCAGGAGTTATCTCTGACTCTGTTACTTGCTTCTGTGACCCTATCCTTCTAAGGGGTTGCCTAGTACAGCTTTATTAGGAGAGGAGGAGCCTAGTCTCACTACAACTTAATATGCCATGGCTGGCTGAAATCCATAAGAGGTCTGCCCTTTCCTGAAAAGAAACAGAGGAGTGATGGGGGAGAACAAGGGGACTAGGAGGAGAAGAGGGAAGGGAAACTGCAGTTGGGATGTAAAAACAAAAATAAACCAAAAAATATGAAAAAATATAAATATGGATTGGTTTGTATTCTTCTACCTTCTATGATATCCAGTTAGCCCAGCACCATTTGTTGACGATGCTTTCTTTCTCCCATTGTGTATTTCTAGATTCTTTATCAAAAATCACATGCTTATACATGTGTGGATTTATGACTGGGTATTCAATTTGATTCCATTGATCAACCTGTTTGATTTTATGCCAATATCATGCACTTTTATTACTGTAACTTTTTGGTACAGCTTGAAATCAGCGTTGGTGATACCTCTGGAAGTTCTTTTATTGCACAGGGTTCTCTTTGATATCCTGAGTTTCTGCTTCCCTTATGAAGTAGAGTATTGTTCTTTCAGTCTGTAAAATAAATTTTGCTGGAATTTTGATAGGAATTGCATTGAATCTGTAGATTGCTTTTGGTAAGATGGCTATTTTTATTATGCTAATCTACCAATCCATTAACATGGGAGATCCTTCCATCTTCTGATATCTTCTTCAATTTCTTTCTTCAAAAACTTGACGATTTTGTTATACAAGTCTTTCACTTGCTTGTTTAGCTACCACAAGATATTTTATGTTGTTTGTGGCTATTGTGAGGGGTGTTTTTCCTTGATTTCTTTCTCAGCCCATTTGTGTATAGGAGAGCTACTGTAGTATTTTAATAAATAAAGCTTGCCTGATGATCAGAGAGTTAAATAGTCCTGCTGGTCAGTCTTACAGACCAGGTAGTGTTGACACACGCCTTTAATCCCAGTAGCCACACTAGTTTGTCATAGAAACCAGGAGGTACATGCCTTTAACCCCAGTGGTTCATGCTTTTAATCCCAGCCCTAGAGAGGAATATGAAACAGGAGGAGACAGCTCACAGATACAGTCTCATTCTGAGATTCCTGGAGGCAGGATCGCCATTTCAGACTGACTCAGTGGCTGACTGCTTCACTGAGGGTGTTTATAAGCTGTAAGAGCTCCTTGGTAGAATTTTTGGGGGTCCCTTGTATATACTATTATACCATCTGCAAAAAATGATATTTTGACTTCTTCCTTTCAAATTTGTATGCCTTTGATCTCCTTCAGCTGTCTTATTGCTCTAGCTAAAACTTCAAGTACTCTATTGAATAATTATTGAAAGAGTGGACAGCCTTGTCTTATTACTGGTTTTAGTGGAGTTGCTTTGAGTTTCTCTACATTTTGAAGTTGTATATAGGCTTTCTGTAAATTGCCTTTGTTGTGTTTGGGCAATGATCCTTTTATCTCTGATCTCTCCAAGACTTTTATCCTGAAGGGGTGTTGGATTTATTGACACACAAATCTAACTTTCCTCAAGACCTATTAGCTCGGTGGTTCTCAACATGTGGGTTGCAACCTCTTTGGGGGCTAAATGGCCTTGTCACAGCAGTTGCCTAAGACTATAGGAAAACACAGAGATTTACATTAAAATTCATAACAGTAGAAAATTTACAGTTATGAAATAGCAATAAAAATAATTTTATGATTGGGGTCACTACAACATGAGGAACTGTGTTAAAGGTTCACAACATTAGGAAGGTTGAGAACCATTGTATTAGCTAAACTGTCCTTTATTTTGAACTTGTATAATCCAAATATACTAGTGCCTTGCAAAATCCAATCCTAATTATTTTACCTAAATATCTCTAGTGGACTTTCATTTTCCATGGGGTAGCTGAAAAGTGTTTTGAAATTAGTGGAAGTTGTATTCTTTCTAACAGGACTTGCCAAGAAGGTGCAAGGACCTGAGTGACAATCCATGGAATCTTCACAAAACTCGAAAATGAGTGTATAGTCTCTGCACTCCTACAGGGGGAGGAGAGGAGAAGATGGGGAAAGCCTGTAAGTTATGGGTCACCTTGCCTGGCATAGACAGCAGAAGACAACACAGGAGACCTTGCCTCGAACAATGTAGAAGGTGAGAGCAATACCAGAGATTGTCCTCTGACCTCCACAGGTGTGCAATGGTTCACACACACCACACCACACCACACACACACACACACACACACACAGTGCCTTTTTATGGCATACTGAGAATATAATTAAACAGACAATTCTAGCTAAAATGTCACTAAACATTAGACATTTGGTGGTTTTATGCATTTTATTTTATTCTTCCAAATTAATTACTTTGTGTACAAAGGATATTACATATGTACAATAGACTTTGAAAAATATATCTCCCAAAGTGAGATTTCTGAACCAAAGATTTATATTTTAGAAATATTAATGATAAAAATACTATCTTTTCAATGTATTATAAGTTACACTTCCACCAGCGGTGTTACTGCACTAAGAATGGCCAGAATTCAACACTTGGGATCTATTATTTCTTTTCATGAATATTCTGTCATTGCCCTTTGATATTCCTTCCATAGCTACTTTTATATACCTTTCAAGAAGTCTTTCTATTAGATTGATTCTTTATTTATAATATATTTCAAATATGCTTTAAAATTAATTTCCAATTCTTTAAATTTTTGCAATTTTACTTTATTAAAAGATAGTATTTATAAAATTAAATTTTGTGTAAATTAAATTACTTTTAGTTAGCACAAGCATATCAAATTCAATCTGTAAGCAGAGTGTAAGCCACAGCCTCCGCAGTGGGACACAGCCTCCTCAGTGGGGACACAGCCTCCGCAATGGGACACAGCCTCTGCAGTGGGACACAGCCTCCGCAGTGGGACACGGCCTCCTCAGTGGGGACACAGCCTCCTCAGTGGGACATGGCCTCTGCAGTAGGACACAGCCTCCTCAGTGGGACACAGCCTCCTCAGTGGGACACAGCCTCCTCAGTGGAACACAGCCTCCTCAGTGGAACACAGCCTCCTCAGTGGGACATGGCCTCCTCAGTGGGACACGGCCTCCGCAGTGGGGACACAGCCTCTGCAGTGGGACACAGCCTCCGCAGTGGGGACACAGCCTCCGCAGTGGGACACAGCCTCCTCAGTGGGACACGGCCTCCGCAGTGGGACACGGCCTCAGCAGTGGGACACGGCCTCCTCAGTGGGGACACAGCCTCCGCAGTGGGACACAGCCTCCGCAGTGGGACACAGCCTCCTCAGTGGG
>PVIU01017495.1:0-41763 GCA_004026605.1 Ondatra zibethicus
TTCCAACTTTTGCTTGATGATCCTGTTTGCTTCCAATTTCCAGGAGGTTCTGTGTATGCTTTCCTTGGGTTCACCTAGGTATTCAGCTTCTCTGGGCTTGCGAGCTAAGTGTTTGGTGACCTTTATTTTATAGCTAGGGTCCACTAATGAGTGAGTACATACCATAATCATCTTTCTGGGTTTGGGTTACCTCACTCGGGATAGCGTTTTCTATTTCCTTGAGTTCTTTGTCAGATGTGGAGTTGGTGAAGTTTTTTCCCATTCTGTAGGTTGCTGTTTTGTCTTATTAGCTGTATATTTTGCCTTATGGAAGCTTCTCAGTTTCAGGAGGTACCATTTATTAATCATTGTTCTCAGTGTCTATGTTACTGGTTTTATATTTAGGAAGTGGTCCCCTGTGACCATATGCTCAAGACTACTTCCCAGTTTCTCTTCTATGAGGTTCAGTGTGGCTGGATTTATGTTGAGGTCTTTGACTAATTTGGTCTTGAGTTTTATGCATGGGGATAGATAAGAGCTATTTGCATTCTTTTACATGTCGACATACAGTTATGACAGCACCATTTGTTGAAGATGCATTCCTTCTTCTATTGTATAACCTCAGCTTCTTTGTCAAAAATCAGGTGTTCATAGATGTATGGATTAATATTCAAATCTTTGATTTGATTCCATTGGTCCACCTATGTTTTTTGTGCCAATACCGAGCTGTTTTCATTACTATAGTTCTATAGAAGAGCTTGAATTCAGGGATGGTTTTACTTCCAGAAATTCTTTTATTGTACAGGATTATTTTCGCTATCCTGTTTTTTTTTTTCATATGAAATTGAGTATTGTTCTTTTGAAGTCTGTGAAGAATTATGTTGGGATTTTGATGGGGATAGCGTTGAATCTGTAGATTGCTTTTTGTAGGATTGCCATTTTTATTATGTTGATCCTACCTATCCAAGAGCATGGGAGATCTTTCTGTTTTCTAATATCTTCTTCAATTTTTTTTCTTTAAAGACTTAAATTTCTTGTTGTACAGGTCTTTCACTTGTTTGGTTAGAGTTACCCCCAAGATATTTCTCGTTGTTTGTGGCTATTGTGAAGGGTGATGTTTCTCTGATTTCTTTCTTAGCCCGTTTATCATCTGTATATAGGAGGTTTACTGATTTTTTTTTTTTTTAGTTAATCTTGTATCCTGCCACATTACTGAAGATGTTTATCAGCTGTAGAAATTTCCTGGTAGAATTTTTCAGGTCATTTATGTAAATAATCATATCATCTGCAAATAGTAAAAGTTTGATTTCTTCCCTAATGAGTCTTGAATATCATTGATATGGGAATGTAAATAAAACAAGTGAATTAAGAAGCTTTTTTAAAAAAAAAACATTTTGCATCTCAAACCTATAGATGAGTAGGAGAACTTAAAGACTCTTCAAGGCCTGGATTTGACACAGACTATCACTTTCTATAGTCATATGTCAAATCCAGACCTTGAAGTAAGTTACATGACCACATATGACATGCACAGTGCAGGAGCAAATAATCTTCACCTGATGGAAAGAGTTGTACTTATTATATAAGGGCAAAGTCCACATGACAGCAAGGTCTACATGATCTCTAGGACTTGGGAATCTACAGTCTTCATGGACTGGAAGAAAAGAGCCTACCAAATGACAATAGCAGCCACATGATCAAACGCTGAATGACTTTAGTGTTGAAGTGTCCATGCTGTTGGGCTTACCTAGTAAAACTGGGCTTCACCACATAACTTGGTAATAATAATCCATGTAATAACAAGATCTGCATGATCTAGAACCGCCCCCAGAGTCAAAGCACTCATTTTCTAGAATTTCTAGAGTCTGATAATGAGTACTAAGTCTTCTCCCACTTGAAACTGTGGTCTAGGTGTCCATGTTCAAATTTGTTATAGAAAATCAGGTCTTCACAGACGCAAAAATATACATGAACACATGTTCCCCTCTCTGGATTGGCTGACTCTGATTCATAGAAATAAAGTTAAATACAGTAACATCTTCAGGATTTTCATGCTCAGAAGACCATCCACTTCACATAATTTAGAAATCTGTTCTGGTCCACATTGGACTCCACTTTCATGCAACATTCTCCAGTACATAAGTGACCTTTTGTTGGCTCTACTACCCTTAAAGAGAAAATTGGATTTTTACTAATGACATGAGATACATATTTGATATATGAATAAGTGACATATGCATAGCAATGAGGATAGCAATGAAATAGGTCTTCCCTAAACATTTTAATTGGTTATGCAATAGCAAAGCGTCAGTCCTGAAAGCATACATACAAGTAACATTACACCAATTAATCAGGTTTTATTTAAGAATATATATATACATATATATACACATATATATACTCCTACATGATCTGTAAGTATATATATCTATATAACTATATGCATATATAGAACATATGGGTATATACATGTATATGTGTGCATGTATATGTACCATGTAAAAATAATTAAAAGGCTATGAATTTGAAAGAGAGCAAGCAGGGGTTATGGAAGTGTTTGGAGAGAGGAAAGAGAAGGAAGAAATTTTGTAGCTATATTATAATCTCAAAAAGAAAAGAAAAAAAGAAATAGGTTTTTCCTAAACCATAGCCATCGCCATATTATAGGAAGTACTGAGAGAGCCTAAACACTGCAAAAAAAAATGTTAACCATTGTTCATTTCAAGGAAGCTTACAATAATTCAGGCAGTTTGATCAAATTTGAAATTTCAAAAAGTATGAATACTTATTAGTTTGCGCCAGATATTTTTAAAAGATGAAAAGTTAACTTACTTATTGTCAGAAACTCTGGGCCAGGTACTATTGTTCTAATTTTGTAGACTTGGAGGTTAAAGCATAGAGGTGTTAAGTCTCTTGTCCAAGAGATTCCAAAACTTTTAGATGGCAAAGTAGAAATTCCTTCCAGATAGTTTGGCTTTAGACTTTGCTCACCCATGATTTTAACAAAGAGCATTCATCCTAATTCAGCCTCACTAATTCTGACAAGCTGGAAAGCCAGACTTGGTCACTGAAAAGCTGAGATCATCTCTAAAACGTTATTTAAATTGCTTTTTAAGTGTCAGTAATTAAGACAAATCAAAACCAAGTCTAATTAAGAACCTCAGGAGATTTGACTTAATGTACAGATATAAATTTGTCATTACTGTATCAAATATTTGTTTATAAAATGAGATTTCATATGTAAGATGTTGAACGAAAATAGCTCCTCCTTTACTAAATTCTGGGGAAAAAAGCAACAAAAACAACTTAAGGCAAAGGGTGTTTTTTGTTTGTGTTTGTTAGGATTTAGCCAGTTTTCTTAGCTTCTTATTTTTTTTAATTTTGAGATGATAATTTAATTATAGCATTTTTCCCTTCTCTTTCCTCATTCCAAACCCTCCTTTATACCCCTACTTCCCTTTCTTCACTCCAAACCCTCCTTTATACACCTACTTTATATTTCTTTCAAATTCATAGACTTTTTTTTCATTAATTGGTATTTCATGAATATGTATGTATATACATGCATATTCCTCAATATAACCAACTCAACCCATGTAATGTTACCTGTATACAGCATTAGGATTTTCCTTCCACCTCTGGGTGGCGGAAACCAAGGACAACATAAATAGGCTGCATGTTTTGGGAGTCACTTAGACAGCCTGGACAACAACTTAAAAGATGGCTTTTCAGGTTTAATATTGGGGATTTTGTTAGGTGGTCTTTGGCTCTTGGAGGGAACGCTGTCAGTCCAGATGAGAAAAAGTTCACTAAAACTATATATATTTATTTATATCCAGAAGTATATATATTATAGGCTTTTTATTTTTTAGGTAAATAGTTAAAAGTATGATTCCTTGTACCTTTTCAGACAGTCTTAATTTTTAATTAATTTTTCTTTGACAATTTCTTACATGTAAGCAATATATTCTGGTTGCAATCATCCTTCCATACTCTCTTATTCTCCTATCCCCATCAGCCCCCACCCTTCTCATTTCAAAACCTCATTCCACTTTCTTGTCTTTTTGTTTGGTTCTTGCTGCTTGTAACACACAGGGTTTAAGCAGGGTCACTTCAATAGGCTTTAGTGAGATGCTATCCATCTATCCATCAGAACATGAGTAACTCACAAGTGGCTGCCTCATTGAAAAACAAGTTTGTCTACTTCATCATCCCTATGACTGCCATTAAATCCCTTGGGTGGAACTGCATGAACCACCCATGTATCTATGAATAAACGTATATGGTAATATTTTGTGCAGGCCTTATGTTGCCAGCAACAGCTGGGGTGAGTTCATAAGTACTATGGCTATGTCATATCCATTAAGACATCATTTCATGACACTTTTTGCTATCATCCAGCTCCTATATTCTTTCTGCCTCCTCTTATTCAATGTTTCTTGAGCCTTAGGTGTCTACTTCAAGGCTGAGCACTCATAATCACTTGATTTTTGGTACATGTGTGAACCATTAATCTCTACATTAACTACGGTTCTCTGCAAAAAAAAAAAAAAAAGAAAAAAGAAAAAAAAAGGACCTCCTTTGAGAAAAGACATATCTGTGGGTATAAACACAAATGTATGGGAGGAAGTTTCACAACATGTGCATTTAGCAATAAAAATTATAGTAGCTCTACCCTTAATAGACCTCCTTTTGACTTCCCAAGTCAAGGGCCTTGGGCCACGTTCATAATGCCAGTCATGAACTTCTATTCTACAGGGCAGACATCTAATTCAATCAGAAACTATTTGGCTAATGCTCCACCGCCCACAGTCATGTCAGTATTATATCAGGAAACACTTCTCATCTGGTAGGTTGTTAATAAGCATGGAAGGTCCAAAGCTAGAAATAGACAATTGTTGATTTTTCCCCCAGCTTCTTGCATAGGACCTTCCAGTACTATGAATACTAGCTACCATAGAGAATACTATCAGAGAAACTCCTAGTATAATATATCTGTATTCTTATGGACTAACCAGCCTGGTGTGGGAGAATGGTCTGTATTCTGTCAATTATATTTTAAATAAAAACTGATTGGCCAGTAGCTAGTCAGGAAGTATAGGTGGGACAACCAGACAGGAAGTAGAGGTGGGCCAATGAGAACAGGAGAATTCTAGGAAAGAGGAAACCCATTCCTCTGCAGTCTGGCCCCTCCACAGAAGAAGCAAGATGTGACTGCCTCACTGAAAAAGGTACTGAGCCATGTGGCTAACATAGATAAGAATAATGGGCTAATATAAGTTGTAAGAGTAAATAAAAAGCCTGAGATACCAGGCCAATCAGTTTATAACTAATGTAGACCTCCGTGTGATTTCTTTGGAACTTAATGACTGCGGGAACCAGGCAGGACAGAAAACTTAGTCAACACCAGCCAGTTTTAGAGGACAAACAATATCAAAGGGCATAAAATTTATAAAGTTTTAAGGGCCTCTAGGGCCATTATGTCCAATAATTCCCAGGACATGTCCCAAACTTGGTACTAAAATGTTTCTTTTAATAACCCAGTTCTGGTAGTGGTATTCTCTTAGTTTGGGCTTTTATTACTGTGAAGAGTCACCATGACCATGGTAACTCTTATAAAGGAAATATTTAATTAAGGGTGGCCCACCGTTTTAGAGTTTCTGTCCATTATAATCATGAAGGGGAGCATGGCAGTGTGTAGGAAGATGTGCTGGAACTAAGAATGCTACATCTTGTAGGCAACAGGAAGTCAACTCACACTAAAGGAAGCTTGAGAAAAAGAGACCTCAAGGTCTACCCCCAAAGTGACACTCTTCATCCAACAAGGCCATGTCTCATAATAGTGCCACTCTTTTTGGAGGTCATTTTCTTTCTAACAACCACATTCCAGTCCCTGACTCCCAAAGGCTTATAGACACATCATAATGCAAAAAATGCATTATATCCAACTTCAGAAGTCCTTATAGTCGATCACAATCTTGACGTTTCAAAGTTCAAAGTCTCTTTGAGGCATATGGCAATCTCTTAACTGTAATTCCCCCATAAAAAAACAAAATCAAAAAGAAGATCACATACTTTCAACATATAATTGCACAGGATATACATTACCATTCCAAACCACATGAAAGGGAGCATAATGAGGAAATGCTGAACCAAAGCAAGACAGACAACCAGTTGGACAAACTCTAAACTCTGCATCTCCATGTCTGATATTTTTCTCATCAAAATATACTTTTTGTAATTTACCACACTCAGCTTACTACTTTCATTACAAAAATTCATCAGAGTTACCATTAATATCCTAAGGACAGAATTTATACTAAGCTATTTTGAGATTTCTTCTGCCAAAAGAACTATTCACTTTAGCCTCAGGCAGACTCTTAAGACAAGGGAAAAGGCAGCCACTTCCTTCAGCAAAATATCACAAGAATTGTTTCTGGGCAACATAATAAAATTCTTCTCTAAACCTATTGAGCCAGCTCCCAGTATTACAAATCATTAACAACACCATTGTCTTCCATGCTCCTACTACTATGCCCCATTAAACAGTGCTTAAAGCATTCCATTGCTTTAAAGTCCATATTATTTCAAACAAAAGCATGGTCAGGCTTATCTCAGCAATACCTCATTCCAGTACCAACTTCTGTCTCAGTTTGGGTTTTTATTGCTGTGAAGAGACACCATGACCATGGCAATTCTTAAAAAAAAAATCTAATTGAGGGTGACTCACAGAGTTTTAGTCCATTATCATCATGTAGGGGAGCATGGCAGCATTCAGGCAGACATGCTGTTGGTACTGAGAATGTTACATCTTGCAGGCAACAGGAAGTTGACTGACTGCCACACTAAGGAAAGTCTGAGGAAAAGAGACCTCAAAGCATGCCTCACAGTGACACAACAAGGCCACATCTCCTAATAGTGCCATACCCTTTGGGAGCCATTTTCTTTCAAACCACCACAGGTATTATCCACCAATGTATGGTAACACTACTAAAAGTGTTTTAAAAACTATATTATTAATTAGCTTATAGTTCATTTCCATTAAAACATCGTCAAAAGGTCTTAGTTTAGGTAAGTGGTCTCCCTATACACCAAATTTTCCCCGCCCTAACTACTATTCCTATTAAAACCTTGGTACCCCAAGTATTGCCTCTCTCTATTTTCAGACTACATGCATTATACCGTCAGCCTCTTTCCCCACCAAAATCTTTTGTTTCTTGCATGTAAAGCTCTTCTGACATTCTCTATATATGAGAATTTGTTTTTAAAATGTGAAGCTATTATCTGCACATGACAGAGAAGAACATGTGGTGCTTAAATTTCTGGATCTGTGTTGTCACTTACTACTTTGTCATTTGTTTTCTTAACATTAGTAATTCTAATTGGAGTGAGAAGAAATCTTAAAGTAGCTTTAATCTGCATCTCCCTGATTCAAAGTATGTTTAACATTTTTTCAGATATTTTATTTGCTATTACTCTGACTTCCTGTGTTTCTATAGTCCTGTTTAGAAAGTTCTTACCTATGCCTATGTGTTCAAGCAGGATCCCTACTTTTTCCTCTATGAGTTTTAGGGTACCAAGTCTTATGTTGAAGTCCTTGATTAATTTGAAGTTGTTTTGTGCAGGGTGAGTTATAAGGACCTCATTGTAATTCCTTCATGTTGAAATTCAGGTTTCTTACCACCATCTGTTAAAAATGCTGTCTTTTTCCAATGTGTGCTTTTAATTTCTTTGTCAAAAATAAGGTGGCTGTAGGTGCATGGACATTTATAAGGGTCCTCAATTCTACCCAGTTTTTCAATATGTCTTATTTTTCTGCCAGTACAACACTGTTTTCTTTACTATGGCTCTTTATTATAAATTGAAATGAGATATGGTGATACTTTCTGCAATACTCTTTTTATTCAATATGTTTGGCTGTTTTCCATCTCTGATGTTTATATGTAAATTTTAAGATTTTTTTTTCTTCACCAGTGATGAATGGTCCTAGAATTTAGATTGGAATTTTGTTGAATTTATCAATAGCTATTGATTAGGTGGTCATTTTCAGAGTATAATTCTAATCTATGAATGTGATAGGCCTTTTCATCTTCTAATATCTTCCTCAATTTCTTTCTTCACTGTCTTAAAGTTTTCAACATAGAGGACTTTTGTAGCCTTCAGTATATTTTTCTCCAGGCCCCAGGTATTTGTATGTCATGTGTGTGTGTCTGTGTGTATGTGTGTGTGTGTGTTGTGAATCTGATTGTTTCTCTGATTTCTTATTCAATTTGACTGTCTCTTATATGTAGGGAGACTAATGATTTTGTGTGTAAATTTTGTATCATGTCATTTGCTGAAAGTGTTTATTAATTGTTGTAGGAGGCCGCTAGTTAGTTCCCAGCTTCTCAGCCCCGAAATAATCACACAGAATCCACTTTATTAGCAATACTGTTTGACCAATATCTTAAGTGTATTTCTGCCTAACTCTTATATCCTAAACTAGCCCATTTCCATTAATCTGTGTGTTGCCATGATGCTGTGGCTTACTGGATAAAGTTCTGGCATCTGTCTCCAGCAGTGATACATGGCTTCTCATTGATTCTGTCTTATTTCTCCCAGCATTCAGTTTAGTTTTCCTTGCCTAGTTCTGTTCTGCCATGCTCTGCTATAGGCTCAAAGCAGTTTCTTTATTCATTAACCAATAAAAGCAACACATAAACAGAAGGATCCCCCCATACCAATTAACTCTAAGAAATTTCTGATATAGTTATTAGAGTGTTTTATGTAGAGAACCATATCAACTGTGAAGAGTATTATTTTGACTGCTTCTATTCCTATTCATATCCCTTTTATTTCCTTCTCTTGTTTGATTAAGCAAGCTAAGGCTTATAGCACTATATTTTAAAAGGAGTGGAAAAAGTAAACATACTTATATTATTTTTGATCTTATTGAGAATACTTTGAGTATTTTTCCTCCATTAGCATGATATGGAGGATATAGGTCTGTTGTGTAGTTTTCATTATGTTAAAGTATACTTGCTCCTTTCCTAGTTTCCCCATGACTTTGGTAATGAAAGATGCTACATTTTGTCAAAAGCTTTATTTTATTTTATAGTCTTTCTATGTTATCCCAAGCTTTCCCATGTTTCATTCATTCATTCATACACACACACACACATTTGTATGTATGTATTTATCTATCATTATTCTTTGCTCAATTCCTCTATCTTATTTTTAAGTATTGATACTGTTTTCCACATGATCCATTCTACTGATGAGAATTTTCACAGAGCTTTTTATTTGGCTCATTGACTTTTTCATTTCCAGCGTCATTTCAGCTCGGGTTTTCCTCAGTAATTCTATATCTTTATTGAATTCTATTTCATATCCTAAATTGAATTCCTTATTTTATTTAGCTTCCTTTTTGTTCTCTTTGAGTGTATTCATGTTTTCTTTGAGTCATTGAACATAGATACAATCATTCTTTTTCTGCAAGTTCTTTCAAGTCAGTCTCATCTGGGTCATTATTACAGGATCAGTAGTGTTTAGAGAAGATATGTTGTTTTGTTTTTGTTTCCACACTGGAACTCCTGCATCCAGAGTCAGTTAGGTTTTCCATTTTGTTTTGTTTTGACTGTTTTTATATTAAAGTTATCTTTTTTTTCTTTCAGTGCAGGCATTTACAATGTTTGGAGAAAGGAATAAGTTGTGGTACAGTCAGTCTAGGAGTCCTTTTCTTCTTTTTCCTCAGGGTCAAAACCTCTATCCCTCATATTCTGAGATCCAGCTACTGTCTGAAATAAGTTTACTATTGAAGGATCAACATAGTGCGGCGGGTGCCTGCTTCCACTGTTACCTGCTGTGGGTCTCCATACAGGGATACTCTACCCTGAGTGAGCTCTGGCTCAATGCCCAATTTTCAGCATCTCATGTTAACTGAAGTTTTCTCAGCACCTGCACACCTTATCCTACATCATCTCCAGCCTTCTTCCAGCTTCTGTAGCTTCTGCCATAGGTTATGGGACCTGTATGTGTATGTGCTTTACAGTTTTGCTCCCTTCCTTGGCTCTACCTCTTCCATCATATCTTGTGGAATTCTTTTTCCTATTTGTCTAGCCCTAGATCAGCTCAAGTCTCCCCACTCTGTCTATATCTTCTGTTGTGAATTGTGGAACTTGCAGCCTCAGTACTTAACTTACTTTAGCCTTGGTATTCTGTCTGTTTCTTCAATTTCTGTTGTGAGCTATGGAACTATGAATTTCTATGCACCTGATCCTGGCTCAGCTCAGATCTGAGTCTACAGTTTCTTCTGTGACTTGCAAAACTACCAGTATTACCTTGTTAAGCTGTGAGACAAAGTAAATCCTTCATTGATTTGCTTTTGTCACAACAGGAAAAGTCGTGAATGCACTTCCCAAAGGCTCATCATGTTACGAGCAAGTCTTTTAACATATGAGCCTTTGGGGAAATATTTCTGATTTAAATCATAACAAATGATGGTGAAGAAAATTAATGACAGAGTGCAAAAAAAAAGATATGCAATAAAAGCAGAAAGAAATTCCTAACCTAAATAAAATGATAGGAATAAAAATACAGCGTTTTTAGAAAACAAGATATAGGTAAGAAATCAATAGCAGAAAGATAGATGAAAAAGTCCAGAAAGGCTTGTAGATTAAGCAATCTAATTCCTAATAATACATACATGAGAGAGGAGATCTTAAAAGAAATTTGCAAGTATTTTTAATGACAGGGTGAAAGGGAATATTAATTAAAATGCAATCTAAACAGAAAAGACTTAAACTAAAAATTAGTATAGAATTCTATGGAATTGCAAAGAGGACATCAGCAGGAAAAAAAATCAATGAAACCAAAAGCTGGTTCTTGGAAAGGATAATAAAATCTCCAGCTAGACTTTTTTAACCCAAGGGAAAAAGGAGAAAAAATATAAATTACTAAGTGAAAAAAGAGACATTACAACTGATGCTATAAACATCAAAAAGATGATTATTGTTATCCTGAAAAAAGTTATTAAATTTAAGCTTCTGACCTTAAAAATGATAATAAAGGATATGAACAACTCTGTGCTCAGATAAATGAAACATACATGAAATCAACCTATTTCCTGAAAGAACCACATTTCTTGAACTCACATTCTGAAAAGTAGATAGCCTAAGTATGTCTATAATAATTAAAGATATTAGAGCCAGGTGTGGGGGTCTATACCTCTGCTTCTACTTATTGAGGATATTGAAATAGGAAGATCTCAATTTGTAAGCCTGTGTGGATGACATAGTAAGACCTTGTTTCAAAATAATTTAAATTCATAGTCTTTTAAAACAAAAATCACCAGGAGCAGGCAGTTTTACAAGGGAGGAAATGACACTAATTCTCTGCAATCTTTCTCAGAAAAAATATAAGACAATATATTCTAATATGCATTATTGCCGGGTTCCCTGGCAGAAAGAGCAGGGGACAGAGCCGGATGGTTGGACTTTCCCTGGGGCTGAGCATCGAACAACCCAGCCCTCACCACTGGTCCCCGGGGGAAACTGAGTTGGAAGTCTGTGGAAGCATGATCTTGTTTAATTGCATCAGGCAGAAACTTATATAGGCTGAGATAGGGGGTAGAGCAAGGAATAAGGGCCAGAAATATCCTGCCACATTAGCGGTGGCTGGGCAGAGGTGGGCCTAGTTTGGTTAGCCAGAGACAGGTCTCCAAACTTGAGCTAGGCTCAGAAAGTTACACTAGGCCTCACCAAACTCAAGTTAGGCTTAGGAAGTTACACTGGGCCTCATGCCCGGGCCTCATGAGGCCTAACACATTATAAAGTGAAAACTTCCCTAATCAAGTACAGACAAACATTCTAAAAGAGGAAAAAAAAACCTATATGTCAATATCTTTTATAAAAATAGATGACAAATTCCTCAACAACAAACACATTAACAAACTGAACATGACAATATGTACAAGGAATTATATATCACAACAAACTGTGATTCATTTAAGGTATGTAAAGTTGCTTCAAATTATGAAAATTATTTAATGCTATTGAACACAATAACAAGCTATATGATTAACTTTGGATGTAGCTTCATAGGTAGAGTGTTTATCTAGAATGAAGTCCTGAGTTCTATCCCCAGTAGCACATAAATGGTACGTGGTGTCAAGGGCCTATACTCCCATAATTTGGGAGGTGGTAGAAGGATCAGAAGTTCAAGGTCATTGCTCCATAGCAAGTTTGATTAAAGCCTGGGATACATGAGACCCTCTCTCATAAATAATTAAAATTAAAAATTATATCAATCAATGTAGAAATATATCATTTGACAAAAATCAATAACTACCTCATATAGTCCCTTAGAGACTCTCAGTAAATTAAGAATGGTAGGCAATGTCCTTAAATTAAAAAAAATCTTGAAAAGTCCTAAGGTTAAACTGGGTATTACAGTACATATCTGTAATCCCAGAACCTGGTAGGTTGAGGAAAGAGAATTACTGTGAGTTTGAAGTCAGCTTGGGCTACAAAATGTGACCCTATTTTAACCTACCATCTATCAAATATATATATCATATGATTTAAGATGATGAGAAAATAGAAGCATCCTCTCTAATTTCAGGAGCAAGACCAATCCTAACCAAAATGAAAATAAATAAAGGAAATAAAATATATGTAGATGTGAAAGAGTGGTAACTATCTTTGTTCCCGTGTGAAATGATTTTATGTAAAAAAATTCAAAATATCAACAGAAAATGTTTCCCATAATATTGTAGCACACAACAATAATTTACAAATAGTGTTTTCATATATCCACAGGTAGATATGGTGGATATAGTGTGATGCTTTCAATGAGAAATTTTCCCCAAGTCTCTGGCATTTGAATATTTGGTCCTCAAATGATGGTGCTGTTTGGGAAATTTAAGAGGTATAGTCTTGTTGGGGGAAGTATGGCACATGAGGTAGGCTTGAGTGTTTAAAGGCTTGTACCATTTCAACTGTGCTCTCTCTGCTTCCTGCTTCTGGTTTAAGATGTAAGGTCTCAGCTTCCAGCACTAGCTGCCATGTCTGGTCCTTCCATGCAAGGATGGACTCTTATTTCTCTGGAACCATAAGACAAATAAACCTTTCCTTCTACTTGTTGCCATGGTCTTGGTGCTTTATCACAGCAATAGAAAGTAACTAAACAACAAGCAATGGAAATTGGAATTGGAAATTTATAATATAATCCATTTACATTAGTACCAATGATATTAAATCAATATAAATCTAACAAAACATGAGCAACATCTCTGTGGAGAAAACTGCAAAACGCTAATTAAAGAAATAAAGGAAAAACATATACCTAAACAAGTAGAGAAACAGTCGATGTTCATGCACAAAAAGATGATATTTTTGACATATGAGTTATTTCTAATTTTTTCTATGGAGTTCAGTAAGTTGTGTTTTGAATGTTGACAAGCTTATTTTAATACATAATTTAAAAGCCAAAATATCCATAAAATCTAACACAGTTTTGAAGAAAAAGTATAAAGGCTGATATTACTCCAGTGGTGACTATATTATCATAAGTCTGTGTGATGGTTTTGTATATATAATAAACAGTGTGATATTAAGTAAATAACAGACAAATGGCTAATGGAAGTTAACGTAAAATCCCAAAATTTAAATACAGAAAGCAGTACAAACTGTATACAATTAATCATTGACAAAGTGGCAAAGCCAATTAAAGGAAGATAATATTTTCAAAACATGATATGGAAACAACAGGTTGCACCAATTCCCACCCCTAAATGAATCTTTCATTCTTCTCATAAATTCAATATAGTGCTTGATGTCATATCTAGATCAATAAGAGAAGGAAATAAAAAGGTTTACAAACAGAAAGGAAGCAGAAAATAGCCTTATTTGCAGACAATGTAAGTCTATACATAAAAGACTTCAAAGGCTCCACCAGGAAACACGTACAAGTAACACACATTTTTAGCAAAGACTTAGGTATGAAAATCAATATATCCAAATCAAATGTTTCTACATTCAAAGGATAAAAATACTTAGAAATAAATCAGGGAAACAATTGCATTGATGATATAAAGTTAAAGTCCTATATATACATTGAAATCTTTAAAATACCAAATAAATAATTGTAGATGATACTAGAAGGTAGAAAGATCTCCCATGCTCTTGGGTTGACAGAATTAGTCAGTGAAAATGGCATCATAAAAATAACAATTTGTAGATGCAATATCATTCCAATCAAAATTCTTACATAATTCTTCAGAGAAATTGGAAAACAATCTTAAAATTCATATGAAAGTCTAAAAGATTCTGATAGCCAAAACAACAGCAAACAACGAAGTTCCTGCTGGAGGTATCACCATACTTGTTTTCATACATGCTTGGGAAATTAAAAGGTTTCTTTATGTCAAATGAAATTGATAATGGAGAGAAGAGTCGGCATACAGAATGGGACAAAATCTTTGTCAGCCATAGATCTGACAGAGGATTAGTAGTGTCTAAACATGAAAAGAACTCAAAGAGCTAAACATTAAAAAAACAAACTACATATTTTAAAAATGGGCTATGGAGCTGGGCGGTGGTGGCACATGCCTTTGATCCCAGGACTCTGGAGGCAGGGGCAAGCAGATCTCTGAGCGTTCAAGGCCAGCCTGGTCTACAGAGTGAGTTACAGTACAGCCAGAGAAAACCCGTTTAGAAAAACAACAAAGTGGGGGTGGAGAACTATGGAATTGAATAGAGTATTCAAAAGAAAAATTACAAATGCCTTAAAAATGTTTTTATAAGTGTTCAATGCCCTAAGTCATCAAAGAAATGCAAATTAAAACTACTTTGAAATTCCATTTTTTCCCAGTCATTTAGAATAGCTAATATCTAGCTGTGAAATAAAAAATAAATCACGCTACAATCCATAGTTCCAGAGTACTAGATAATAAGAAAGGTTCACTAGGGCCCACCCAGGTCTCTCTAGAAAGGGGAAAAAGAAATTTCATAGGTGGACTGAGGGCGGGTAGGAATGGGAACATGAGCAATCAGGTAGGGGTACGTGGGATGGGGAGAGTATTGACAGGGACTACTGGAAAGTGGGGGAGCATTTTGGGGTCTGGTATAAACCTGGTGCAAGGAAATCTCCCAGGAATGTACAAGGAAGACCCCAGCTTAATGTCCTAGCAATAGCAGAAACGCAGCCTGAACTGGCCATTTCCTGTAACCAGATTGGTACTAGTCCAGTTGTCATCAGAGAGGCATGATCCAGCAATTGATGGAAACAGGTATAGACCTACAGTCAAACATTAGGCAGAGTTCTGAAAATTCCATAGAAGAGGAAGAGAAAGGGTTGTGGAAGTCAGAGGAGTCTAGGACACCACAAGAAAACTCACAGAATCAACTGACCTGGGCACATAGGGGTTCACAGAGACTGAACCGACAACCAGGGACCCTGTATGGGACTAACCTAGGCCTTCTGTCTATATGTTACAGTTGTGTACGTTGGTCTTCTTGTGGAATTCCTAACAGTGGGGACAAGGGCTGTCTCTGAATCTGTTATTGGCTTTTAGGACCCTACTCCTCATACTGGCTTACCTTGCCCAGCTTTAGTACATGGGGAGGGTGCTTGGTCTTACTGCAACTTGATATACCATGCTTTCTTGATACTCATGGGATACCTGCCCTTTTTTGAACAAAACAGAGGAGGGGTAGATTAGGGAGTGGGAACAGAGGGGTGGGGTGGGGAGAGTCTCAGAGGAGAGGACAGAAGAAAAACTGTGGCCAGGATGTAAAATAAATGAATAAGTAAATTTAATTTAAAAATTGAATAGTTAATATCAAGAAAACAAATTACAACTAATGCTATGAAAGATATAAAGGGAGAACACTTATTCACTGTTAGTGAGAGTGCAAGCTAGTACAGCCACTAGAAAAATCATAGTGGAGGTTTATCAACAAGCTAGAACTACATATACCATATGACCCAGTTCTATCACTCTTGAGCATATACCCAAATTATTCTATAGCCTACTACAGAAACACTTGGACATCAATATTTACTGTTCTTCTTGCATTTTTTTTTAAATAAGGTCTCTCAATGTAGTCTTGGCTGTTCTGGAGTTTGCTGGGTAGACCAGGGTGGTCTTGAACTCACAGAGCTCCAATTGCTCCTGATCCTAAGTGCTGGTATTAAAGGCATGTGCCACTACATGAGGCTAGAATAGTATATTTATCATGGAGTGCATGAAGATAGAACAGGTCCATTTTCTGTTTGGAGGAAGCAAAGGTCTTGTGGCAGAGAGGATTGTCATTTCTCAATTGATGGAAACAGATATAGACCCATAGCCAAACATTAGGCAGAGTACTGGGAAGCCCATAGAAGAGGAGGAGAAAGAATGTAGATGCAGAGATGACTCAACATACAAAAATCTATCAATGTAACCCAAAATATAAACAAACTGAAAAAAAACATAATCATATCATTAGATGCTGAAAAAGCCTTTGACAAAATTCAATACTCCTTCATGATAAAAGTCTTGGAGAGAGCATGGATACAATGAACATACCTAAAGAGAGTATAAGAAATATACAGCAAGCTGACAGTCAACATCAAATTAAATGGAGAGAAAGTCAAAGTGATCTCACTGAAATGAGGAACATGACAAGACTGTCCACTCTTTCCTTATCTATTCAACATAGTGCTTGAAGCTCTAGATAGAACAATAAGACAACAAAGGGGAATCAAAAGGATACAAATTGGAAAAAAAGAAGTAAAAAATTCACTATTTGCTGATGATATGATAGTATACATAAGTGACTCAAAAAAAGCAACCAGGAAACTCCTACAGCTGATAAACACCTGAAGTAATGTAGCAGGATACAAGATTAACTCAAAAAAATTCAGTAGCCCTCCTATATACAGATGATTAACTGGCTAAGAATAAATGAGGAAACATCACACTTTACAACAGCCACAAACAACAAAAACTATCTTGGGGTAACTCAAACCAAGCAAGTGAAGGAACTTAAAATCTTTTAAGAAAGAAATCAAACAAAACATCAGAAAATGGAAAGATCTCCCATACTCTTGGATAGGTAGGATCAACATAGTAAGAATAGCAATCTTACCAAAAGCAATCTACAGATTCAATGCAATATCCATCATAGTTCCAGTAAAACTCTTTACAGACCTTGAACGAAAAATACTCAACTTAATATGGGAAACCAAAAAACCCAGGATAGCCAAAACAATCCTGCACAATAAACCAATGTCTGGAGGCATCACCATCCCTAACTTCAAACTCTGCTGTAGAGCTACAGTAATGAAAACAGCTTGGTATTTGCATAAAAATATACAGGTGAACTGACAGAGTCAAATCAAAGATCCAGATATCAATCTATACACCTATGAACACCTGATTTTTGACAAAGAAGCTAAAGTTATAAAATGGAAAAAGAAAGCATCTTGAGCAAATGGTGCTGGCATAACTGGATGTTGACATGTAGAAGAGTGCAAATAGATCCATACCTATAACCACGCACAAAACTCAAGTCCAAATGGATCAAAGACCTCAATAAAAATCCAGGCACACCGAACCTGATAAAAGAGAAAGTGGGTACACTTGAACACATTGGCATAGGAGACCACTTCCTAAATAAAACACCAGGAGCATGGTAACTAAGAACAACAATTAATAAATGGGACCTCCTAAAACTGAGAAGCTTCTGCAAAGCAAAGGACATGGTCAATAAGACAAAACAGTAGCCTACAGTTTGGAAAAGATCTTCATCAACCCCACATCTGACAGAGAACTGATCTCTAAAATATACAAAGAACTCAAGAAACTGGACACCAAAACACCAAATAATCCAACTAAATTGGGGCACAAATCTGAACAGAGAACTCTCAACAGACAAATTGCAAATGGATGAAAAACATTTAAACTGCTCAACATCCTTAGCCATCAGGTGTTGATCCAGGTTTCTGTCCCACCCAGTCCCACAGTCATTCAGGCCCAAAGAAACACACAGAGGTCTACGTTAATTTTAAACTGGTTGGCCCAGTATCTCAGACTTCTTATTAACTAATTCTTACATCCAACATCTTAAACCATTATTCTTGTCTGTGTTAGCCACGTGGATTGGTACCTTTCATCAGTGAGGCAGTCTCATCTTTCTTCCTCTCTGTCTGGATGATGACTGCAGACTGCATCTTTCCTCTTCCCAGAATTCTCCTGTTCTTGTTGCCTGCCTCTACTTCCTGCCTGGCTACTGGCCAATTAGTGTTTTATTAAAAATAATACAAGTTACAAGATAAAAGACCATTGTCCCATAGCAATCAAAACAACTCTGAGATACTATCTTACATCTGACAGAATGTCCAAGATCAAAACCACTGATGACAGCTTATGCTGGAGAGGATGTGAAGTAAGGGGAACACTCCACCATTATTGATGGGAGTGCAAACTTGGACAGCCACTTTGGAAATCAGTATGGTGTTTTCTCAGAAAATTAGAAAACAATCTATCTCAAGGCTCAGCAATACCACTCTTGGGCATATACCCAAAGAATGCTCAGTCATACCACAAGAACACTTGCTCAACTATATTCATAGCAGCATTATTCATAATAGCCAGAACCTAGGAAAAACCTAGATGCTCTTCAACTGAAGAATGGATAAGAAAAATGTGGTACATTTACACAATAGAGTACTACTCAGTGGTAAAAAAAAATAATGACATCTTGAAATATACAAGCAAATGGACAGAACTAGAGAAAACCACACTGAGATGGGGCAACCCAGATCCAATAAGACAAATATAGTATGTACACACTCATAAACAAATTTTAGACATAAAGCAAAGGATAACCAGCCTACAGTCTACAACCCTAGAGAACCTTGACAACAATAATGACTCTAGGAAGGATATATGGATTCACTTAGGAAGGAAAAAAAGACAAGATCTCCTGAGTAAATTGGAATCATGGGGGGGCAGTAGGAGGGTAGAAGGGGAAAGGGGAGAAAGGAAGGGAAATGTTAAAAAATGCATAGCTCAATAAAAACAATTTTTAAAAAAGAATAAAAAAAAGTAAGTAAAAAAATTCATTCTCAATAGAACAGACTCAGGCCCAAAGACAGAGCTTCATGAACATGATCAATTAGCTTCAACAAAACCATGCTGCATTAGTGGACCACTTTATCTATTATTGCCAATGTAGACATATTGAATAAATCTCTTTTATCTGCTTTTCAAAAGAAACAAAAGAAAAGAAAAAAGGAAATAAGGAGGTATGTTGCCCAAAGACATTTTCTTACATGGTCATCGCACTCATGAACTCATTGTACCTGTAGTTACTGTCCTATTTTGTTTTCGTTTGTTGTGATAAACATCATGACCAAAAGCAACCTGGGGAAGAAAGGGTATCTTTTACCTTACAGATTATAGTCTGTCATGAAGGGAAGTCACAGCAAGAACTAAAACAGGAATCTGGAATCAGGAACTTAAGCAGAGACCAAGGAGTAATACTGCACACTGGCTTGCTCTGTTTGCTTTTTTATACAACCCAGGATTGGCGCCTGCCCAGGGATATACTCCCCACAGTGGACTGGACCATCCCACATCCAACATTAGTCAAGAAATTGCCCTACAGACTTGCCACAGGTCAATCTGATGGAGGCACTTTCTCAATTGAGGGTCTCTCTTCCTAGATGAATCTCGCTTGTGTCAATTTAACAAAAAACAAAAATGTACACAGTGCACAAAAGTTGAACAAGATTGGGCCTATCAACATGCAATTATGGAACGGAAAGGGATTCTTGAGGCAGTACTCCTCCCTGATAGACAACAGACAGTTAAATGGTAACTGGGTAAAAGTGGGTCAATTTTTAGTGATATTGTCACTGATAAGATGTCCAGTAAATAACCTCCCACCCATACTTATGCAAGTAACCATAATTCAACTCAGTGGGGAGTATGCTCCCTCCCCCATACACATACCACCCATATACATACACACGTGCACACACAAGTAGGACAGGGACGTATATGGAAGAAGAGCTTCAATGGGAAAAGGTGGGGGGGTGAGAGGGTGACAGGACATAAAAATTACCAGAACTCATTATATATACATTTATAAAATAGATAATAGATAGAAAATAATTAAAAACAAAAAATTTAGGTAGACCCTCCAACTTGCATAAAAATTTATTCAAAATGGGTCATAAATCAAAATTAAAACACCAAACTACAAAAGTTAGAGATGGCAGCAGTTGGGAACACAGGTGAACTTGTGTTTTACAGTGGCTTTCAGGTACAACACTAAATATTAAACTAAAAGGAAAAGTAAAGAAAAGGCCAATAAACTGAAGCCAAGCAACTAAAGAAAGCAGCAGAAATGCAAAATTACCAAAGAGGTTCTATCATTAATAAAAATTAGAAACCACTAAAATTTTAAAAGCCTCTCTCGAAACAAGCATTAAGGTATTGAAAAGGTAAGGCACAGACTAGGAGAAATTACTTGTGAAGCACATATCATAATGCATTGGTACCCTAATTAAACAAAGAACTATGAGAATTCAACCATGAAAAGCTTCAGCGAGCCTACACTAGTCTTGTCAACCTCATGGCCTCATGCCTCACTTTGACGCCAGGCTGCTGTTTTACTTTCTATACTTTCTGAGACGAACTGAAAACGAAACAAATAAAGAAGCAAAAAAAGACATTCATTTGAGGCTTTTGAATATCACCCCTAGAAATTAGTTTTGCCCTCAAGCTGATGGTGTTGTGGGATACCTTTGCATGTAACTGTTTATTCAGTTAAATTTTTGACTACTTTATGAAAATGTATGTAATTAACATAGCCATACCTATGCTGATTTTTAAAATTACATTTATTTAGAGGCATCACACATGTGGAAGTTACAATGCAACCCGTGGAAGTCTGTTCTCTCCTTACATTTTGTGGGTCCCAGCTATAGAACTCAGGTTTCAGTAAGCATCTTTACCTGTTGAGCTGTCTCATTGACCCTCTAAGTCAACATTTGAAACTACAAATCTAAAGTGACAAACATTTCACATTTGGTACAAACTAGGCTTCATTCACTTAGTAGGCCTCTTAATAAACCAACATTATAAAAATAGTTACTTTTAAAAATTCAACAAGAAGATAAATACTGTAGGTAAGAATGAGTAAAAGATCAGAATGAAAGAAGATACACAGGTTTCAAATAAGCCTATGAAAGATATCACTGGCATAGGCCCCTAGAGAATTGCTAATTAAAACACTAATGAGATAACCACTACCCTAAGATAATATCTAAACTTGAAAATGCTAAAAACATCAAATTTGGTGGGGATGTAGACTACAAGAACTATCACATTGTGCTATTGAAAATGAAAATGGAAAATGGCACCGCCATTGAAAGATACCACAGAAGTTTCTTACTAGTCTAAATAAAGTCTTAGCACACTAGTCAACAAATTAACTCTTTGGTATTTACTCAATGACTTGAAAATTATGTCCACACAAAAAATTGCACACAAGTACTTATACCTGCTACTCAAACTTGGAAGCAACCCAAATGTCCCTTAAAGGAATAAGCAAATGATAGAATTTCCACACTCAGTAATAAAAAGAAGTGCTCTCTCTCAAGCTAAGCAAAGAAAATGTAAATGCACATTGCTAAGTGAAATTAGCCAGCCCAAAAAGGTTCAGTACTGCATAATTCCAAGGACATGGCATACCAGTAAAGGCAAATTATTAAGATAGTAAAGGGTCAGTGGTTGCCAGAGATCCTAGGGTAAGCAGTAAGGGATAACATGTATAGCACATGGCATGTTTGGTACAAAGTAATTATTCTATGTGGTAGTCTAACAATTGGTAGACAATACCTTGCATTTTTTAACTGAACAATACAAATAAGTCATAAACCACAAATTTTAGTAATAGTGTATCAATACTGAGTCAATTGTAATAAATGTACCAGACAAACATAGTATGGTGGTGATAGGGGAAACTGCCTATATAGCACTTGTGGGATGGAGGGGATATGTATTAGTTTGCTTTCTGTCTTAGTTAAGGCTCTATTGCTTTGATAAAACACTATAACCAAAAGCAATGAAAGGGTTGGGAAGGAAATGGTTTATTTTATCATGCAGGGAAATTGGGAAAATAACTTAAGGCAGGAACCTGGAGGCAGGAACTGATGTAGAAGCCATGGAGGGGTGCTGTTTACTGATTTACTGTCCACAGCTTGCTCATAAAGCTTTTTTTTTTATAGCATCTGAGACTACCTGCTTAGTGGTAGCACCACTCACAATGAGCTGGATCCTCCCACTTGAATCATTAGTTAAGAAAATGGCATACAACTTGCCCTATAGGCCAATCTGATTGAGGCATAGGTTCAATTAAAGTTCCATCTTCTAAGATGACTTTAGTTTGTGTCACGCTAAAAATGAAAGAGAGAAGGGGAGAGAGAGAGAGTGAGAAAGAGAAAGAGAAGGAGGAAGGGAGGGAGGGAAGGAAATAAAAAAGGAAGGAGGAAAGTAAGGAAGGAAGAAAGGAGGGAAGGAAGGAAGGGAGGGAAGGAGGGAGGGAGGAAGGGAGGGAGGGAAAGAAAGAAAGAAAGAGAAATCACAGACTCTATGGAAACACTGACCTTTCTAATCAGTTAACGAAAAAAACTAAAACTGCTCTACAAAATGAAATATGTTTCAAAGAGAGATAAATATTTAAATATTAAGGGGAAAAGTCAAAAGGCAGCAGTGAACTTAAAGACACACACACACACACACACACACAAGAATGGTAGAGAAGAAACACTGACAGAATTTAGGAACTACAACATATATAAGAAATAGGAAATGACTCACTATTTCCCAAGAAAAGTGAATAAATACTGGTAGCAGAAAAGCCAACAACCCCACCAACTTGACTCAGAAGATTTCCCGAAGGCTTACTTACTAATTAGTCACTGTCAGTAGAATCAAGCGGGGGCCCAAGGGTGCAAAAATAAAAAGAATATTTGAAAAAATAATATTTCAGAAGCACTCAGCCTTCTTGATTCCTAGAAAACTCTTTCATCCTGGATGGAAAGTTATCCCCCTTCTTGCCTGCTTGTGATTCATTTACAGGGACATCTTATAGATCAAGCAGTACTAGGGATGGTTGAAAGGAACCGCCTTCTAATTGCATGCAAGTGGCTCCCTTTAGAATAAATTACATGAGTCACATTAAATTATCAGTTCAGCAAATAAGCTAAGGAACCCACTCAACTGATATGCAGAGGATTCAAATGTGGGTTTTATTTCGTGGTCCTTCACTGCCCCATGCCTCAGCAGCAATCACTATGCCTGCCACTCAGAAATAAAAGGTGATATACTGTGACAAAAGTCCTTGTTAGTCCTGTGGATGAGTGCTAAAAACACAAAGGGGAGATTGTGGCAGGCTGTACAGAGACATGTCCAGTAAAGAGGGAAACACATTAGATGAAAAGGGACAAGCACACCCAAAATAAACAGACTCGACAAGCAGAGAAATATAAGATGTAGCTCATAGGAGCAGACAAATAAGGAAGAAAACAGAAAAACACACAAACAGACATCCCCAATAGAGTAAGATGCTGACAGAAACCTCGCAGAAATGTCAAGAGAAGGAAACAGATCAGGTTGAGCTGAAAGGCAATGGGAGTAGAGGGTAGGAGGGACCTATAAGGAGACAGTATGTGAGTATTCTACAGGGGGTGTGTAGCAGCGCATGGAGAAAGAAAGATAGATAAGAGGGACTGGGCAATGTTATGGCTTGAATATTTCCTCCCAAAATCAGGTTGAAAGAAATTGTCAGTGTTATGAAATTGGAATGTTGGACCTTTAAGAGTCACTAAATTTTTGAGAACTCTGAAGGGAGCAGTGCCTTTGACGACAAAATCGATCATTTAACTTTCAAAAGGCAAGCGCTGCCTCTGTTTCTCTGTGTGTGTGTCTCTGTCTCTCTCTGCTCTCTTAGCCTCACTCTCTTGTTCTCTCGCACTACTTCATACCATCATGCTCTCTACCATGTTATGATATAAGAAATAATTACCAAATGACACCACCTTGGTAGCAGATTTGTAGCCTCAAAAACCATGAAATGCTTTGTTGAGGTTTGCCCCTTTCTAAAAGGAGGAGTGTATGTGGGAATAGATTAGAGGTGGGGGAAGGAAACAGGAAGAGAGGAGGGAGAGAAAACTGTGATTGGTATGAAAAAAAAGTGAAAAAATAATAAAATAATGAACCATGACAATTAAATTTGTTTCTTTGTAGGTTTCACATTATTTACTGTTGCATTACAACAATATAAAACAGGCCTAGAGAAGTGCAGGAGACAGAATCTGCTGCCATGGGAATGGAGCAAAAGGAATCAATGAGACGCATTGCTATTAGGAGGGAAACAAAATAAGAAGAAAAGAAAATGAGAGTTGAAAGTAGGAGGCACTGTGCTACTCTTTCTTGTACTTCAGTAAAAGAATATCACAGGCTGTATAATTAAGGGTTTTTTTGTTTTTGAAACAGCATCTCACTATGTAGCCGAGGCTATCATGGAACTCACAATTTGTCTATCTCTTCACTTTAGATGTGCACAGGTTCAGTTTGGTAGATTTCTAGTGAACAGGAATGCATCAGTATATGGTGCTACAAGAAGGAAAGTAAAAGGTATGGAGGCTAGCACCTGGCAAGGGCCTTCATGCTCTGCAATCTTCTTATGGAAATATGTAGAAAAGATGGGAGAGAGCTGCAGGCACGTTCTTGCCCCCACTCCAGATTTTATCAAATTAATTTATGCAATAATGGCATTAAGTCTTCCTTTCTGCTGGTTGCACACTATGGTGCTCTGACCACTCAATTTTGGCAAAGTAATTAGATCTATATCCCACAAGATCTGTCTGAACAGTGTTATTTAAGCACTTACTGGAAGACTCTTGCTAATACTTCTTAGGGACTTACCTTCATTCTAAATATGAATATTTTAAGACTAGCTCCGTCATATCCAAAGAGTCTTCAAAACCAAATGAGTCATCTCTCTCTGTCTGTGTGTGTGTGTGTTTAAGACTCAAGACTCATTTAGCTATACCTTTTAGTCCAGTGCTATATCTCAGCTGCTGTGGAAACTGAGGCAGGAAGAGCTGCCTAAGTTCAAGTCCTGATTGGGCTATAGAGTAACATCAAGGTTAGAATGAGCAACTTGTAGTTACACACACACATACACACACACACATTTTCTTATGTATAAATTTTATTTATTTTTATGTCTTAAATTTACAAATGTGAGCAACAAAAAGAACAAATGTCCTGTAAAATTAGATACTTGACCACCATTACATGAACACAGATTCACTTTTAGAATTTTCATTAATATAAAACCATAGGTTGAGGGCTATCAAGATGGATCAGCAAGTAAGTGTGCTTTCTGCCAAGTCTCAGGACCTTAGTTTCATCCTCAGAACCCATAGATGGTTGGGGAAAGAACCAACTCTTGAAAGTTGCCCTCTTACCTCCACACACCTCACTGAACATATAAGTCTATAGTGGCATTTCATTTGTATTTTAATAAATAAAGCATTCCTGAAGATCAGAAAAGTAAAACAGCCACACTGGAAAGTCTTTCAGACCAGGCAGCAATGACACACACCTTTAATCCCAGTAGCCACAATGACACACACTTTTAGTTCCAGTAGTCATACTAGTTTGCCATAGAAACCAGGCAGTAGTAGAATATACTTTAATCCCAGAACTATAAAAGAGGACTATAAAACAGGAGGAGACAGCTCTCAGTCTCAGTCTCATTCTGAGATTTCCTGGAGACACGATTGCCATTTTCAGACTGCGGTCAAGGTAAGAGTCAGTGGCTAGTTGCTTTGCATTTCTGGTCTTCAGGTTGAACCCCAGTATCTGTCTCTAAGTTTTTATTAATGGTGCTTTACATGTCCCTAAACAAAATAAATAAAATTTTAACTTAAAATGTAAATTCTTATTTATTCTAAGGCTCCTTTGAATTATTTCTCATAATTGCTGTAGAGTCCTCACTAGTGGACACATCACATTACAATGAATGCAGAACTCATATGGCATATTTTATGAGCAAAAAACTATACAAGATATGTTGACAGAGGTTTCTATCCCACAAGGTCCCATAGTCATTCAGCCCCAAAGAAACACACAGAGGTCTACATCAATTATAAACTGGTTGGCCTAGCAACTCAGGCTTCTTATTAACTCTTATATTAGTCCATAATACTTGTCTGTGCTAGCCACGTGGCTTGGTACCTTTTGTGGCGAGGCAGTCACATCTTGTTTGCTCTGTGTCTGGCTTCCTCCCTGTCTGGGTGACAACTGAAAACTGACTCTTTCTCTTCCTAGAATTCTCCTGTTCTCATTGCCCTGACTCTACTTCCTGCCTAGCTACTGGCCAATCAGCATTTATTTAAAACACAAGTGATAGGATAAAAGACCATTGTCCCATAGCACCTCCCCCCCTTTTTAAAACAAAACAAGAACTCTGAATCAAATCTCCTTTGTTTAGCTTTTCTCCTGACCATTATCCATAACAACTTGTAACCAACATTCTAAACAAAGGCAAACATCCATAATTCACTTTTGGGGAATGCAGGTATAGTTTTCCAGGCTACTTCCTGCTGATTGGGGGTACTGATAATCTTATAGGAACCTAAAGAAAATTTAGAATTATGGTCAAGTCCTGACCAGAAAATTATGTGAGGCTTGATCGTCTCAGCTAGCAGTATTGAAACTGTTCTGGATGTAGAACTCAGAGGAAACTCCAACAGAGATCCTCTAAAACATTGGATCATCTGGGCCATCCACTCCTATCGAAGATTTCTCAGAGGGTCTTCCTTGATCAAACCTGATTTTTCTTAGCCCAGAATGAATCCACAGCCTCTCATTTCCTATGGAAACAAAAGCAAAACCTTTTCTCCAAAGTAACATACCTTTTGACTTAAATTTTGATGTCAAGGCATTTTCAAAGTATCTTTGTTGTGTTAATCTAGCAGCATTTATAATCAAATATCTTTTAGCAGCTTTTGCTTCTTCCTCAGCCATCAAACAATTTAGAGATAACACAATAACATACAGTATCCATAATCTCTGTGAATTTTTCATCTTTATGTGGCTTTATTTTAAACTCTACTTCTTTTATTTTTAATTTTTGGTTTTTTGAAGCAGGGTTACTCTGTGTACATTTGGCTATCCTGGAATTCACTCTGTAGACCAGGCTGTCCTTGAACTCACAGAGATCTGCTTGCTGCTGCCTCTCAAGTGCTGGGATTAAAAGTTGGTGCTACCAAACTTTGAACTCACAGTGATCTACCTGCCTCTACCCCCCAAGTGTAGGAGCTAATGGTGTATGCCACCAACCCAATTACTCTCTTTTTTTTTTATTTTAAGGACTGTATCCTTTTTATTTTCTCTCCGAAGCCTACATATATTTCTAAACACACTGTAAACCACTAAGAGGTTTTCTTCATCTGAATCTATCTTTACTGTATATCTCTCTTTTTCTGGCCACATGAGTTTTTAATTTGCTAAGTGATATGGCTAGGATTAAAGCTGAGGCTTTACTAGCTGGATCCAGCCCATTCTTTAGCTTTCTGAGAGTCCAGCCTCATGGCAGAGGTTCTGGCTGGTGCCATGTTTATTGCTAAATCTCTATGGCGTTTCAGAGTCCCTGACACCACCAAGAAGCATGCTGTCAGTAATTCATAAACACCATTTAAGTGTTTGGTGGCAGAGTCTCTTAAAAGAGCTGCAAAGTTTCACAGCTAAAGCTGAGTCAGGAAGCCTCTCTTAAATGAGATGCACTTGCCTCTAGCAAAGAGAGCAAACCCAAGAAATTGCTGCTATGAAGAAGCCATGCCTAACGCTGTTATTTTGTGCTAGAACTTTCCAAGCTATCTTGGGTTTTCTCTGGATGCAGTTGTGCACATTTGGGCACTCAGTTGGTAGAGCATGAGACTCTTAATCTCCAGTCATGGCTTCAGGCCCCACATTGGATACCAATTTGTTGTAATAAGGGCTGCTTTTTGATTCCCAACTACTCAGCCCAAAAATAATCACACAGAAATTATATGATTTAAATAATTTCTTAGACCATTAGTTTCAGCTTCTTACTAGCTAACTCTTACATCTTAATTTAACCCATCTCCATTAATCTGTGTATCACCATGAGGTCGTGGCCTACCAGCAAAGCTTCAGCACATCTGTCTCTAGTGGCAGCTCCATGGCTTCTCCCTGACTCCACCTTCTTCCTCCCAGCATTCAGTTTAGTTTTCCCCACCTACCTCTATTCCCTGCACAAGCCCAAGACAGATTCTTTATTAACCAATGGTATTCACAGCATACAGAGGAGAATCCCACATCACTCTCAATTAGCTGGTGATTAAAATAAATCTACTAAAAAGATTAACAGGATCAAATCTGAATCTAAAAATAAACTGCTTCATGATATGTGATTACATCTATCTAATGCCATTTGGAAGACTCCCCCTAAGATAAATGACACAATTCTAGTAATTAAGAAAAGCTTTATTACTGAAATACTATATCTGGTATTGGAAGATAAGATTGTGTCTGCATGCATTGAAAATGTTCAAAAAATTATGTATTCAATTGCTCAACCAGACATTTTGTGTTTGTGATGATAGTTTGATATTGTTTAAAAACCGAATTATCTGGTCCACTTGGAATAATGATACAATCCTGACAATATTTCTTTTCAGTAACTAAAAAATGACTATAAGAAATATGAAATGTCTTCCCCTCTAGAGATTCACTGTTGTCCTACCAATATTACTATCTCTAGAATTTGAATTGTTAACTGCCAAATATATTCATGTATCACTAATATAGTCCTCCATTGGTATCATTTTCATACTCTATATGAAATATTATATTAAAATTTAAAAAAGTTCATGTTTTGGATGCTTATTCTTTTTACTCAGAAGATTAATACAAGATTTCTGAAGCTCTGCATAGTCACTGATTCTTCCATTTCTATGATCTATGCATAGCACATATGCATAAAATTACTATAGTCATAACATGAGCCATTCATATTTGACAGTTCATGCACTTGGAGGATTCTCAAAATCACATCAGCTTTATTTCGGGGAAAGACTAAGGAAGCATATTGACAAGTAGAATAGACTGGATGGCTTTTCCACTAAAATTTCTACCAGAAAATAAACTAAGGTGTTTCCACTAATTTTTAAAATGAGACTTCTATTCAATGTGTTTCAAATTTCAGCATTCCTAAAACTCTCTGCTATTTGTACTTTATATCAGAGCATTTTTAAAAAGAGGAAAAGAAATTATTCAATAATTGGAGTTAGTATGAAATGCTATATTTCTTCCAAAAGCCTTTACTTTTCAAAATGTCAAGTCAAAACACATATAACTATTTATCCTAAATACTTACACGAATATTTTTAGGCAGTTAAGCACATGAACTTATTTTCTATCATTTTAGTTTGCTATTTTAGCAAAAAAGACATCATTATGAATTGTCTCATTTTATAATTTCCATAAAATAACACAGTTTTAATATTGCATGAACAAATACTATTCAACAGATGAAATGAAACTTTTTCTCATGTGTGTATGTTGTGTACATGTGTCTATGCTTGTTTGCATGTGTGTAGATATGTATGTGGATGTGTGTGGAAGTTTGAGATTGATGTTGGATGTGTTCCTCAATTATTCTTCACCTTATTCATTGAGGCATGGTCTTCCAAGTGAACCCAGAACTCCCCAGTCCAGTTGTCTCACTAGCCAGCTTGCAGGGCCCCATAATCTCCACATCTCAAGCACTTTGATTACAGGTGCACTTTCAGTTTTCCAACTGGCTTTGAGGTGGGGAGGTCCAAGGGAACACCCAAGGTTCTAAACTCTGTTCCACACACTAGTATAACAAAAGCTTTATCTACTGAACCTTCTTACCAGCCATTATCACAGTATTGTAGAGATCACTGTTGGTACCTGTAAATGAATAGACATTGTGCTACCAATAACTAAATGTTCCTACATTCAGTGTAGGGAACAGACAATGGAGACACTTCAGTGCATAGAAATATATAATTCCCAGCTCATTGCCATTTTTTTGTCTACCCTTAAGGGTTTCCATACAAATGAGCTTTGTTTTATTAACACAGTACCTTATGCATTATTATCTGGTATTATGTTTCCTTTCAACAATGCCTTGAATCTTAATGGGGATCTGTTGAGGTAAAAGCTATGTCATATCCCTTTCAGAAATTCCTCAAAATAATGCAGCATGTCAGTCTCACTGACTTTTTGGACTGAATTACATTCACAGTGCTTTTCTTCTAGTTCACCATGCTATTTCTGGTACAATGACTCTGCCTACATGAGTAAAATTTTATTACACTCTTATCCTTCACCATTGGCTCTACCTTGGCAGTCAAGTTTAATTGTGCCAGATGTTGTTTTTGCAAAGCTCAATCCTTCTGCACAGATAATAGCCCAGCTGACCAAGTCTTCCATTCAAATAATCGCCCTCCCTCAAAAAAATGCTTTCTATGTTCAGGGAAAAAATTATGACAAGCAAGTGAAGCAACCTGTTTTAAGTAAATTTGTGCATAGTTATTTTACTAAAAAGATTTCATGCTCATACTCCAAATAGCAACAGCTTTATCTATGCTAACCAAAAGTGTTTTTCATTAAGATATTTGTCTTACTGTGTCTACCTTTAATTACATAATAATAATATTTCATATAAAATATAGTAACATGAGGCAATGAAACAGGTTTTGTTTTTAACAATTATAAAATCAATGTTTTCCTGTATCAGCTGCATCTATGCTGGTGTTTATTTTTCTCTTTTCAGGCAAAGGAAAGAAACCATTGTTTACACACCCAATGATTCATCTTCCCTCAATGAAGCATATACTCTGGTAGAAAACCTGCTTCCCCATATCCTTCTGCTCTTCTGTCTATTTCTTTGCCTTTGCATAAAAATGCATGAAGAACTATGTCTTTGTTCAAAGAACAAATCTCTAGTAATTTAAACCATCAAGAAAACAGTCACAAAACTTTGTAAAAGAGGACAAGTCTCCCAAGAGGCCAGTTGTCAGTAAAAGCACATAAAAAAAAAACCCTGAAATAAGTGAATGATCTTCTCTCCTCCCTCTCAGTTTTCCTTGCTTATTATCTATACTGCTCTCACAGTACATAAAATTTATTCTTATTACTCTAGTTATTTATGTAAATGTGTTCCCTTCCCCACCAACCTAACCTGGAAGTTCCTTATCAACAGATCTGTGTCCAATTTATCTTAATCTCCACCATGCCAGTTTCTTCATTTGTGTTCTGTAAAGAACTTTTTCTTCCTATTTTGAAGCCGTTTGAAGGTTGAGGAAAGGTCAAGGTAATGAGGAAAAGGCTATTTGATTTGTGCAGGTTTTCACTGGTGCCTAACATTTACCACATACTTTCATTGGAGGTATTTTTTTCTTATATTCCCAGCTGCACCAACTAAAGGGGAAGCTTTTTAAGTTCCTTTGGGGAAAGTTCTGTATGCTGCTCATCTTTGTACCTCTCAAAGCTTTGAAGTATAATCCTGTACATAATAGGCAGAGATATATAACTGATTGAAAATAAATCATATTAGAAGGATAAATACAGTCCACCACAAGATACGACAGTTGACAGCAAAGAAAGGAATTAGAATATAAAAAAGACATTTTTATTCATTAAACATTTATTAAATACCTATTACATTTTCAAAAATGTGCAATGTGCTGAAAATAATAGGATACATAATTTCCTTCAGGGAATAAAGCCTTTAATTATAATCCAAAGCTATAAATAGTTGTGTCCTATGATATCTCCATTCCCTGATCCTAACTCAGTGTATGTATTGGAATATGATTTTTAAAATAAATGGCTATTTGAAGCAAATAAGCACCTAGGAGATAAGAAAGCTTAAGGTTACATTAAGTTGAACATACCATTCAAAACAAATGAGGCATTACTCTACCAAAATCATTTTTAAACACTATCTAAATTTATATGGCTTTCCTCATATTCTCTTTGAGCCATATCCCAAATGATAATAGATATGAATGCCATTGTACAAAAGTTGTCATGTTTCTGATGTTTTCAATGTGGTCATGTGCTATGTAAAGTCTTACTTAACGACAACATACACTGTTGGACCTAAAAATTATTTCTATCGCATAGTGTGGTGGTTTGAAGAGAATTGCCCCCAAAGGGAGTGGCAATATTAGAGGTGTGACATTGCTGGAGGAAGTGTGTCACTGTGGGGGTGGACTTTGAGGCCTCTTTTGCTCAAACTTCCCTCGTTGTGATAGTCAGTTGACTTCCTGTCTCCTGCAAAATGTAGGACAGTTAGCTATTTCTCCAGCATTATGCCTGTCTGCGTGCCACCATGCTCCCTGCCATGATGAAAATCGATTGAACCTCTGAACAGTAAGTGAGTCCCAATCAAATGCTTCCTTTATAAGAGTTGTCATGGTCATGGTGCTTCTTCACACCAATAGTAAACCTAAGACACATAGTGATGCCCTAACTGTAGTAACACTGTAATTCAATGCACTTCTAACATCTTTATGGTGATGCTGGTGAGAGAAACCTAATCCACTGAAAATCACATAAAACTCTAGCATATGCAAGTCATATATGACACCTAATACTTAGTAATGATAGTAAACTGTTACCGACATAAATAATTTTTCCCTTTTTTAACCTCAGTATCTGCTAGATATAACAAGAGTAGTAGCTGCTTATTCACACACAGCCTTTTGGAATAATTTTACTCAGCGTTTAAGCTCTGGCAATTTACTTCACTATTATCTTCTTCCTTTAGAAATGACTGGGACACTAGCTGAATATCAAATACATTTAATTTCCTTTCCCATGGATAATTAAAAGGTACAGTATCTGTAAAAGGGAGAAATTTACCACTATTTAGAGTGTTAATGAGCTGGCAGTAGTATTTAAGTATTGTCTAAAGAAAATGCACAATAAAAAATGGGCCTTATTCAGGTATCCTTTAGATGGTGTGAGATTATATAATAGGACATCTGGTCTTTTGTATTATTGTTAGTAGCTGAGTAAAAAGTAAAACTAGATGGTATTGTGCATTGCAGGATATGTGCTACACCCCACAATGGACTTGCTAGAAATGGATTATGATAGCATTCTAGAAACAAGTCTCTCTCCACTTAAAAAAAATACAGCTATTATAGAAAATGTGTGGAATCAGAAAAGAACAAATAACATTTATTAAAAGAACTCGTCATCCCCAAATACAGAAATTACAAATGTCAATGTTTTCCTTTTTCTTCCTGGGTGTGTCATGCCCATTTGTGTCTTCATATGGTACACACTTGGTCTTCATGTACATATATGTACATATATACACATATACATGTTTATCATATTTATTGTTAACTTGACAGGACCTGTACTCACTTAGGAGACAAACTCCAGCCATAGTTGTGAGGCCTTATTTAGCCATTGGACATGCCTCTGAGAGATCACATTGATTAGGTTAATTAAGGTGGAAAGACCCACACTAAAACTGAGTAGTACCATTCCCTGGACTTGGATCTATACAAAATGGAGAAAGCTAAAAAAGCACATGTACTCACAACTTTCTACTTCTTAACTGTGGATGAAACTACAGCTGTTTAGTTGGATTTTTTTACTCTTTACACTTTGAGGGCCCACCATCCAGCTCACAAATAAATACACAGTGACTTATTCTTAGCTTGACTTGTTTCTAGCCAGATTTTCTTAAATTATCCCATCTATCTTTTGCCTCTGGGCTTTTACCTCTCTCTATTTCTGTACATCTTTCTTTCCTTCTGACTCCATGGCTAGTTGTGTGGCTGGGTGACTGACCCCTCGTCTCGTCCTCTCCATTTTTTCTCTCCCTCCTCCCTCTTCCTATTTATTCTGTCTGCCAGCCCCAAATATCCTTTCTCCTGCCTAGCTATTGACTGTTCAGCTCTTTATTAGACCAACCAGTTGTTTTAGACAGGAAAAGTAACACAGCTTCACAAAGTTAAACAAATGCAACATAAAACATCTTTGCATCATTAAACAAATATTCTGCAGCATGAAATAATGTAATAAATCTTAAAATACTATTTCATGACATGGCTGTCTCAAGCTCCTGCTGCTGTGACTGCCCTACCATTATGTGCTACAACTTTGAACTGTGAACCAATATAAACCCATTCTCCTTTAAGTTAAAGTAACAGCAAAAGAAACTAAGACATGGAGCATACATGTGCATACACGGAAATAAGAAAACTGTGAAAATTCTCTTACTAGCAGATATGGTTGTCATTTAAAGTTCTTATACAGATCTGCAATGTATAAAAGACCAGAAAATATTCAACTATTGTGATACTCTAGACAACTTAAGCTGTTTTCAAATTTTATTTGTATAACTATAATAAATAAACATTCTGTTAAATATTCTTCATTTCCATAAGGTAACCTACAAGAAGAGTAAATAAGAAAATGGTATGTCCATTTAGAACTCTCAATAAATATCTTTCAAGAAAGGTTTTATACTCTCTGGAGCAGTGTATGTGTCTCCCTAACTGAAACTGTATTAGAGTAATAAATAGTTAGATGCATAGATGGGTTGGTGGATGAATGGGCAGACAAACAGGAATATATATGAATGTGTATATGCATACACAGATACACGTATGTATGCAGATATATACATACATATGCAAACATAATTCAATGTCTCATATTATGTAAGACAATTTTTTTCCTAATATAACACTCTAATTTTTATTTATTGGTACCTGGTGAATCAAAATTTTATGTGATTTAGTAATTACATATTCTGATACTTTTATTTCTTCTTAAATCTTGTCCAATTTTATTTACGAAAGCATGTTCCACATAATTAACTTCAAATAATTCTTGATTCTAAAACTATTAAAATGTTCTAGGCATGGTGGCACCTGCTTCTAAACCTATCACTCTGGAGGATGAAGCAGAAGTATCATGAGTTTGAGTCTAGCCTGGTTACATAGTGAGCCTTAGATCAAAAAACAAAACATTAGTAGAATGTTTTCTGCCAATGAAGTCACAATTTTATTTGAAAATTTATCTAAATGTATAGGAAATTATAAAGAACAGTAAAACATAAATGCAATTGTCTACCTTTCAAAAGAGCTAGACAATACTGTCAGAATTTCTTGACAATTCTCCTGCTCTTGAAAATTAAATATTATAGATTGTTAACCCTCCTTTCCTACTCAAAACCATTGATAATCATGAGTTTGTTGTGTATCTTTCCCATTGTGTTTTTATGTGTAACAAATACTTAATCATGAAATATTTTATGATATTGTTTAGACTGATTTTTAAAAATTAAATACCATCCACATCATTCTTCAACTCTTGTTTTTTTTACACATTAAGCTTGTGATCTCTACACAAATTGATATATAAATCTTCAGTTCATTAATTTATATCATTCTATTCGTATTCATTACACAGAGATCTAGCTCATTCATTTAACTGTTACATAATATTCCAATTAATCAAAACTGCACCATTCATTAATTAACTGTGATATTTAAATTGTTTTCTGTTTGGGGCTATTATAAGATTTGACATAGCAACCAACTGTGTACATGTGTACATATCATAGTCAGGGTTTCTATTGTTGTAATGAAACATCATACCCAAAGCCTCTTGGGGAGAACAGAGCCTATTTCATATTTCAACTTTCACTCCACCACACTTAATCATCCAGGAAAGTCAGGACAGCAACTGAAGCAGGACAAGTACCTGTTGGCAGGAACTGAAGCAGAAGTCATGCTCCTTACTGGTTTTCTGTGCCTCACGGCTCACACAATGTGCTTTAATTCAGAATCCAAAACAACCTTTCCAGAGCTGGCACAATGGACTGGGCCTTCTCACATCAGCTGCCATTCAAAACCCTGCCCAACAGACTTGCCCCAGGATGCAATTCCTCAAATGAGGTTCCCTCTTCCCGAATGACAGTCACTTATTTCAAGTTGACAAGAACTTGCCAGAACAGTATGCCTTGTAGAAATTATATATGCTTGGGCCTGATACCTTTAGAATGGGATAAAAATGAAGAAAATGTTCTTTTTATTTACCTTAATACAACTTCTTCAATGGTACTCAAAGTATTCAGATTGTCTACTTCCATACTGAGTATATATATTGAGCTTTATGGGTTTCTACACTATGGAAAATATAATTAAATAACAATAACTTATGTACAAATCAGTTTTTGATGTCAAAAAAGAAGGTGGTATACACACATGTTGAAATGAATAAGCCATTTCTTATTATTTCTTATTAGCTTTCAGATCATCTAGTCTCTTTATGATATCAATATTATGTTTTCTTTTCCATTTCTAACATTATATGTGTTTTCTTCTTCCATGGAATGTTTCATATAGAAATTTAAAAGAATTAGCTTTCATTTTATGGACTGACTTTGTCGGTTTTTGCTCATTAATTCTTGCTTCTGTTTTTTATTATCTCTTCCTTCAAGTTCCTTTTATGTATGTCCATAAGAATAAGCTTTATAATTTTATAAATTATTATTATAAAATAATAATTTTAGCACCAGTCTCAAAAAATGTATTGTCTCTCCATCTATTTATTCTTTCTTCCATTACCTGCTTCTTGTTTTCCTCAGACCCCACATGCCATGTGATTTAAGTGAATCTAATCTTTCTATAGCTTAAGTCATGTGGTTTTTCTCAAAAAACGAGTACTCTAACTCTTTGCTTTCAAAGGTAGTTCAAGAAAGGCTATAAAGTCTTTATGAATGATGCAGAAGCACTTTGTTCTCTAACAAGTGATAATGGGGATGTTGTGAGTTACACAGACTCTCTATACAAGTAGTTTTAACTGCATTGGTCAAATACTTAAATACTTAAAGGAGCACTCCTTTTCTTTGGTTGTATTCCCTAAAGGCAGCTTAATTCATGCATTTCTCAACCCTTGTTAAAAGCTTCTATGTGCAATAGATGGCAATTAATACATACACTCACAATTGGTTCATATATAGGGCAAAAGGGACTACAGAGTGCTCAGTCCTAAACTGAAATATCTATATGACACCCGTCTAGTCCAAGGTTGAAAAATCATCAACTGTCCATCCCCTTGAAGAGGAGGATGGAAGACTCTAAGAACTGGAGGTTTTAGAGGCCAACTGCAAATCGGTGTTTTCTGGCTATGATCAAGGAGTTGCGATTAAAAACTCATAGTAACAGTAGCTACATGTACAATATCTGTGCAAGATTAAGACAGTCAAATTCCCAGTATGAATGGGGAAGGGGTTTCTAAGTCGCTCCCACGGCTTTGAAGCTATTGCCATTTGCTAGGGGAGAAAGGGTCATTTATCTTAGAGATACAGTCTCCAGTTGCCTATATTCCAATGAATGGCTCCACATACATGCACATATTGGCAACACTAAATAGACTTAATGAGTTTAAAAAAAGACTGCACGGAAATGGGAGGCAGAAGTTGCAGGAATATAAAGGAGGAACCAGAGGGATGGGAGTTAGGGGCTACATTTTGAAAGACCCCAACCGATTTTTCATAACAAACTGGATGAATTGGGTAATGGGAAACTACACTCCAGCAGATTCTTCCTCCCCACTCCCACCCCCACACACACACAGGGCAGGAGGGCTAGCAATTATCAGAACTGGTCACAGTCCTGGGCAGGAAGGCTAGCAATTATCAGGACCAGTCACATTCTTCTAAACAGATGATTATCAGAACCGGTCATAGTGAATGATTACCAGACTGTAAACTGAGTCACAATGGAACAGGCAGCTTGTCACGTATTCAAGGTTTTTCTGGGAGTAGGCTGAACTATGTTAATTTCATTCTGGGTTGAAGATCTAGACCAATCCCAATTGTACCCGTACCCCATATTATAATTTATGTAAAACTTGTGATTTTGTCTATAAAAACTTGCTTGCATGGATACTCGGGGTGCTTGACTATCCCAAAGCTGGGCACCTGCTTGCGCAAACGTAAATCGTGAATTAAACCTCGTGCTTTTGCATCTGACGGCCTGGTTATTGAGTCTGGGGGCTCCTCGGCGATAAGACCACTCTGAGAGTCTTTCATTTGGTGCGTTGGCCAGGAATAGGAGACCCCCGACTCAATTCTGGGACCCTTCAGGAGGTAAGTCTGGCCAGCATCTGTTTGTTCCGTACGGTTTTCTGTAGGTCTGGTGCCAGCATCTGTACCATATGTATGGCTCTGTATTCGAGTCAGGAGGGGGGCTGACGAACCCAAAAACTCTGACTCTTAATCTTGGAGGACGCTCCAGGATTGTTTTGAGGGGTGAAGGAGGCGAGCAGGCCATCCTCCTTTCCGGAGAACGGGGATTTCTTCCCCGCCACCGTCTGAGTTGTTACTGTCGGCGTTGAGCCGAGTCCGAGTCTGTACTGCTCGGCTTCTGGCCTGTGTTGTGTTTTGTTGTGCCGGCTGTCTGTTCTGTCTTTCGTGTCTTCTGTGTTCCCGTCTGGGTGCTGGTGAGGATATGGAAGTTCTCCTGGATTGGAGGAACTATATGTCCTCTCGGCTGTCTGTATTTCTGGAATGGTTTTGTCTGTCCCGGTGGAGACGGACATTTGTTTATGTGTCTTCGGTCTTTTGTTTTGTCTTGCTTGTGACTCTGACGATTGGGACAGACTGTGATGTTGACTCTGGATCAGTGATTTTGTCTAAGTTTTGTTAAGCCTTTGTGTATTTTCGGTCTCTGTTTTGTTTTACACGCAGGTAGCGTGTTTGGTTCTCTGGTGAGATACGCAGGTGGCGTTTCTCAGTTCTGTGGTATGACACGCGAGTGGCGTGGTCAGTTCTCTGTAGAGACATGCGTGGATAGCAGTCTCATTTGGATAGCGGGGCGGGTCACCCACAAAGCAGCTTGAAGCTGTGTCTTGGTTTGTTTGGCGCCGTTGTCCTGTATGTCTGTGTATGTTTATGTGTATGTCTGCATGTCTGTGTGTTGTGCTTTTGTTCTGACTTAGACTGACGCTGACGTACTCAAATCATGACTTCTTTTTTTTTTTTGAAGCCTCCAACCAAACAAAAATCTTCATTTATTGGATACTAGAGACTGTATGTAATTTTTGTCAATCATTATTTACATGTATGCTTACAGTATTTGCTTTAAGTCAGCTATAGAATGTGTTAACAAAAATAAGAAGTATACATTGTTAGAGATCACCAACAATATCGGTAAAAACATGGCTCGAGGTAATTTCCAGACCTAAGTTTAGTTTTATAAAACAAAATAAACAAAGTCTCCTTTCATAAGTAACTTACTATCTCACAAATAGTAGTGGTAGTAAACATATAGTTTACTATGTTAATCCATGCAATTAATAACTCATTGTCATGTTAGATTAGATTAGCTACACTATGGACATACAGAGTAACACAATGAATTAAAGCTCAAATCCCTCTAGTACTGTCAATCATGACTTCTTTTAACTTTGATATTGTGACCACTTACAAGACTTCAGAGATAGGGCCATAAGCATAGGTATATTTCAAAAAAAGGAGTCAGCCTTGGCCCCAAGCACATGACTGTGGGGCAGCATGCTTGTATGGATGACTGGGCTATTCAGCCTTTCCGTTACAAGGTATCGAGGCTGCCAGACACAGTTGTAAAGGCGGATGTCTGAGGGTAATCGCTATGGCCTAAAGAGGTTAACAATCTTTTTTTTTTTCCCAGTGCTGCATACCACCCTGCCCCGCCCTGTGCTGATGGACGAATTCCCTCCATCTGCCCTGAGAGCTGCACACCTCAAACCTCTGGTCAAAGCTGACCAAGGCTTGGCTCTGTGAAGAACGCTTTTAGATCCTATGGGTTATAAGTATCTGTCATCATTTATAGGGGCTGGTTACAAATTATTGTTGGTTAATGTTTAAAAAAAAACCTATTGTTGGTCTCAAATGTTTCATACTGGTACAGAATTTTATGTGCTGTTCTTGTTTAAAATGTAGCCATACATCCCTACTGAGAAACCACAAAAAAAGACTTTGGTAAGAGTTTTTATGTTGTCTAAAAAGCAAGAGAAATTTTTTATATGTTTTCTAAAAAGCAAGAGAGATTTTTGATATAAACAAATGTGTAAACAAAAATGGGCCTTATCTAGTTCCCTGTGTGTGTTTTCAAGGTCAAACTTAAAGCAGGTAGGGAGTGGCTGACAGTCTATTTCCTCAGGGCTCTCACAACCATCTGTGTTTCTTGAATGTTTAAGGGAGGCTTACAGGCCCTATACTCCCTTTGACCCATCCTCTGAGGGTCAGCAAGCGGCAGTAGCTGTGGCCTTCATAGGACAGTCAGCATCAGATATTAAGAAAAGTTACAGCAGTTAAAAGGGTTGCAGGATTATACCTTGCAGGATTTGGTTAAGGAAACAGAGATAAGCGAGAGCCTGAGGAAGAGAAACGAGAGAGAGAGGCAGGAAGCAAAAGAAAGAGAGGACCGGAGGGATCGTAGACAGGAGAGAAATTTGATAGAATTTTGGCCGCAGTGGTAGGAGAGAAAGGGAAGACAGGACCTAGACAGTTAGAACCTGGGCAACCAAAGACCAAAGATGGGTGAAGATGAACAGAGGCACCACTTCGACAAAGGCCAATGTGCTTATTGCAAAGAAAAAGGACATTGGGCAAGAGAATGCCCAAAGAAGAAAGAAAAGGCCTCTAAGGGACTGGCCCTAGAAGAAGATGATCAGAGGGGACGGGGCTCGGACCCCCTCCCGTGCACCTAGGGTAACCCTGACTATGGAGGGGACCCCTATGGATTTTCTAGTGGACACAGGGGCTGAGTACTCTGTGCTGAAACAACCATTGGGAAAGCTAAAGAATACAAAGTCTGTAGTAATTGGAACAACTGGACAGAAACAATACCCGTGGACCACCTTACGAACTGTAGATTTGGGAAGAGGACAAGTGACTCGTTCCTTCCTGGTTATCCCTGAGTGTCCCATGCCTTTATTAGAAAGAGACTTCTTAACAAAGTTGAAGGCCCAGATCAGGTTTACTTGAACAGGGCCGGAGGTGATCAAAGCCTTTTGTAGACTGAACCAGTGACCTTCGCTCCCCCTGCTGTCCTCAATCCCGCCACCCTACTGATGACACCTTACTACCCATCACTGCACTGACATTTTGGCAGAAGAGGCTGGTACCCGAGATGATCTGAAGGATCAGCCCTGGCCTGGGAGTCCGAGCTGGTATGCAGGCGGCAGCAGTTTCATGGTTGAAGGTAAGCGGAAGGTGGGGGCAGCAGTGGTGGACGGGAAGCAAGTAATCTGGGTATAGCCTCCCTGAAGGACGTCGGCCCAGAAAGCTGAACTTGTGGCTTTGATACCAGCTCTACTGATGGCAGAGAAGAAGTCTATCAACATCTACACTGACAGCAGGTATGCTTTTGCCACTGCCCATAAACGCGGAGCAGTATATAGACAAAGAGGACTGTTAACATCTGCAGAAAAAGACAAAAAATAAAGAAAAAAAAACCAGGCGGCCCAAGGAGCAATGATCCTGGCAGTCAAAGAGCCTAAAGATTATGTTTGGGACTCTCTGACTTGGCAGAAGAAGTAGTCAAAAGCTGCAAGGACTGTGCTATGACTACTGCAGGACACTCCATATATACTCCTGGGAAGAGGCTCAGGGACCTACTGGGAGGTAGATTTTACAGAAATTAAGCCAGCCAGAT